>JAANYP010002662.1:0-128329 GCA_020465985.1 Centrapalus pauciflorus
TGTCAACTCCTTGGTGGAAAGTTGATCAGTTGGAGTAGCAAGAAGCAGAACTCAGTGTCCACTTCTACTGCTGAAGCTGAATACATTGCTGCTGGAAGCTGCTGTGGGCAGATTCTGTGGATGCAGCATCAGCTTGAAGACTATGGGCTTGTGTATAGGAAAACTCCTATTCTGTGTGATAACACAAGTGCCATAGCCATCTCCAAAAATCCAGTATTTCACTCAAGAACAAAGCATATTGAAGTCAGACATCACTTCATCAGGGATCACATCCAAAAAGGTAATGTGGAGGTAAGTTTTATTTCCACAAATGAACAGCTTGCAGACATTTTCACCAAACCTCTGGTTGAAACAAGGTTTAATTACCTTGTCAGCAAGCTGGGCATGTTAAACAAGAGTGACTAAGTGTCTCTCAACGGTCTAATAATTCGTATGTCTCACACTGCTCAAGTTTCTCTGAACAGCTTAGACAGAACAGGTTATACATGTTCTGTACTTAGTCATTTGTCTGAAAAACTTGAACAGCTTGAACATACAACAGGCTGAACAAAAACAGTTTAACCTGTTTATTCGTCCAGCCTGCTCTGATGGTTCAGTCTTCAACCTGTTCACTTCTTCACACTGTAACCTGTTCATCTATTGACCTCAACCTGTTCTCACAAAGGAAAGCAGGCTGAAGGAACAGTTTGAAGGAAGAACAGCTTGAAGACTGAGAACCTTGTTGACCCTGATCATCACAGGTTTGACCATCAGCGTAGACCAACAGTTTAATTACCTTTCTTCATAATTAAGTTTCTTAAATTATGTTTTATTTAACTTAATTACTGCGGATAATGTATGTTACGTGTGTTAGTGATCAAAAAGGTCAAGGGGTCTGACAATGTTTCTGACATGGACAACCTTTCCGTTTTCCGTTAACAAACATTTCAAATCAAACCGCCCAAATCTTTTCTCTCTCATACACACGACCATTCAAAATCCTATAAATACCACCATACTGTTTCATCTTCGTCTTCCTCATCATTCCCAGAAATTCTCAAGAACCCTAACATCGACTAAGTGTCTTTTACTTCCTCAAACCTTCAAATTTCTCAAATGGCTCACAGACCCAATCCCTTTCTGCCAGTTTTCGTTGGTGAGGATGTTGTTAAACATCCTTCTGTCACCACGATGCTGACCCTGAAACCCACCAACTACATAGCAAACCTCACAATCCCCAACAACTATGTGGGGAAGGGTTACGATCAAATGGTGGAATTTCTGCAAGTTCATCCGTTGAACTATGCCCTGACTGCATCTCCTGGTGTCCTGTACCAGGAGATGGTATACGAGTTCTGGTACACCTGCTCTTACAATCCAAACACTAAGGTTATCAGAGGTACTATTCTCAATGGGACTCAAACCATTGAGATTACAGTCGATCTTTTGAGGGAAGTTCTTCATCTTCCAGTGGCTGAGAACTATGATCTCCCTCAGCCTGAAAATGAGCAAATGGGCAATCTGCTACGCTTCTGTGGTGTGGCAGAACCCAAGGTTGGAGCTACTCTGTACAGGAAGGAGTTATCACCTACATATAATTTCCTATTTGCCTCTGTGGCAATGTCATTCAGCAGCAAGGTTGGTTCCTTTGACCAACTTAGTAGAGATGAAGTGCCTATAGTCCTTCAGCTGGTGGATGGGACTACACTTGACATGGCCACATGGATCTTCTTGAACATGAGAAACCTGGTACAACAAGGGACAAGACCAGCAGCTGTCAGATATCCCAGGTTCCTGAGTCTCATCTTCTGCCATGTCTGTGTTGAGCATCTATATCACTCTCAACCCCTACTTAAAACTGCTGCATTCCCTGTGATAGGGAATAGGGTGTTTCATACTCCTGTACTGGAAAATGAGCCTCCTCTCTCAACACCAATGAGGAGGCTGTTGGGTTTAGTGGAAGGACCCTCTGCTGTGAGTGTGGATCCAGTCACTGCTGCTCCCGGTGGAAAATCCAAAGCCAGGTCTAAGTTGGTAAAAAGGACCTTGGCAGCTGAAGCTGGGCCTGCTAAAAAGAAGGCCAAAACAGCTCAAGCTGAGTCTGCTCCCTTAGCCTCTGTGGCTGAGGAAGAGCAGATTCCTCACCTTGGCTCATTTGTTGAGCCTGAAGCCTTTGTGGCTGGTGCCTCTGTGGCACAAGAGACTATGGAACAGTCCAGCCCCACTGTTCCTGACCCAGTCTCCCATCCAGTCCAAACAGATCCCCTCTCCTCTCCACAATCACCCACTTCATCCATCCGTTATCAAAGAAAATCATTAGCCAAAAAGAAACTAGCCCAGAAAACAGTCTCCTCTGTTCCCTCTCAACAGGGTTCAGTTGTAAAAGAAGCAACCCAAGCTGCCTCTCCTATTTTGGGAGAAGGTTCAGCTCATTTGGAGCCTGCTTCACTCCAGCCTGAGTCACCCTTGCGTCAGCCTAGACCCTCTGGTTCCTCCCAACAGGAACCAGTTGTACAAATGGAGATACCCACATCAACTATCCCAGCCTCCCAACAGGCTGAGGATATTGAACGACAGGAGCCCTCTGCACTCCACACTGAGTCCACACTGTCCCCCACTCATATCTCCTTACACCCTGAGTCTGCACGAGGTGCCCACGCTGCTGATTTAGACCAATCAGCAGCTCAGCCTCAAACTTCTGTTCCCCATGATTCAGCTGTTCAACACCAAACAGCTGCTGAGGGACCAACAACACAAGCTGATGAACCTCAGGGATCATACCATCCCTCTGGTGAGGCTGATCCCTCAATGCAAATTCCATCAGCAGGTTTCACCACTGCTGATGTTGAAATGCATATCCCATCTCCCCATGATGAGGTGCCTTTAGACCAAGGCACTGCAGAGGGAACCACCACTGGTCTTCATGCGGGTGCTGCAACACAAGCAGCATCTGAGAGGCCCCAAACATCATCTCCTTCTCCTAATGATGCAGCTACAGCCGCTGCTGAAGGACCCCTTGATCCCTCTAACCTGGGCCACCTTACTTTTGCCCAGGCTATGGAACTATTGTCCAAAGTTTCTCTTCCTTCTCCCTCTCATCCTCAAACACCAGCCTCATCATCATCTTCTCCATCTACTCACTCCCAACAGTCCACCCATACACCACCATCTCCCAAAGACCTGCCTTTGAAGGATCAGCTTTCATTGCTGACCAACAAAGTTGGTTCTTTGGAACATACCATGCACTCCCTACCATCCATAATCTCAGACTCTGTGTCTGAGCAGATCAAAGGATTCTTTGATACGTTTAAAGAATCCTTCCCAGTTACTCCACAAGCTGACCACTCTCCACAGCTGCTTGCACTCACTGCACAGCTGCAAAATGTAACCAACTCTCTTTCCTCTATCCTCTCCTCACAACAGGACTCTGTGTCCTCTATGACAGCTATTTCTCAACAGCTGTCCTCTCTCCTCACTTCCTGTAATACTACCATTCCTTCCACATTGGCCAGCCTGAACACTCTTATAGGTTCTCTATCAAATTCTGTGTCATCAAACCTTGCTGATGTGCAAGATTCTCTTGAATTTCATCTTGCACAGCTCCAAAGTTTGTTGTTCACAGCTTCTGATAGAGACAACATTGTTAAGCTGACCACTTTTGCTGATTCCCATTCTTCTTCTCTTCAAAACTGTCTTTCCCAGCTTGGTGAGGTGAAGGACAACTTTGCTTACTTAGTGAACAGCCTTGTTGGTCCTAAACCTCCCAAACCTGCTGGCAAGCCTGCTGACTTTGTGTCTTCAGGCAGACCAGGGGTTGAAGTCGCTACATCATCTCCTTCAAAGGGGGAGAAATCATCTGCCTCGAAGACTAAGTCTAAGGGGGAGAAGATTCCTTCTCCTAAGGAGATACCAGTGTCTGCAACCCAAACTGATCAACCAGCAGAAACAGGTGCAGCTGAAGGTGCTCCCCAAGCTGCTATGCCTACTCAGGCTGGCTCTCCAAACCCTGCTCAGTCTAAGGGGGAGGAAGTCATTCCTGAGGACAGGCCTAGCAGCAAAAGGAGGCACCTTATTCTTTCAGAGGAAAAAGAAGAAGAAGAAGAAGAAGAAAGTATTCCTGAAGCTGCTGTCCCTAAAGCAGCAGCTAAAGGAAAAGAAAAGGCAGCGGTGGATCCTATTGAGCAGAAACAGGCAGAAACTCAGTTTCACAAAGCCAGAGCCAAAGAGATGGGCCTCCCTATGCACAAATACTTTGAGTTTAGGGAAGAACAACTTAAGGCTCTGGAAGAGTTAAGAAAAGAAGAACAATCTGCCAAAGCTGCTAAGTCTCTTGCCCTCCAAGAAGCAAAGAAAATAAAAATGTCTACCTTGGAGGTGCAAAAGAAAATAATGGAAGCTGCCAAGCAATCAGCAGGAGAAAAAGGGAAGGAAGTGGAAAAAGGTACTCAGGTCTCAGTGACCAAATCAACAGTACCTTCTGCCAGAGCCAAATTCCATTTTGACAACTTGGCCAAAAAGAAATTTCATGATGTTGCTACTAGAAGGCTGGCCAAGGAAGGAATTGTCAAAGCTGTTCCCATATCAAGAAAAGGCACTCAGTGGAAACTTCAGATCACAAGGATGGGTGCAACAGGCCCTGAATTGGAATCATATGATCACGCTGATGTGGCTCAAATGGGTTACAGGGAATGGGTGGAACTGGCAGTTGCCCTGAGCCAGTCTAAGTCAGAAACGGCTAAGACTATCAGGGCATACATAAAGAAGCTGATGGAGAGAGTGAGTGAGTTGGGCCTGATCCCTAAAGAAGTCAAAGAGGGTGTCTCTGTGACATCCCCTAAAATCAAGGCCAGAAGGAAAAAGAGAGATTCAGAGCTGGAAGAACTCCTTATGATGATTGAACAAGGAGATTATGCTGTGGAAATTAAAGGAGTTGACCACAGCCTGCCTGAAGGAGTTGAATTTGAAGATGGCAAAGTGATTGAAGAGCCTGAGTTAGGGGCATTTTTTGTGGATCCCTTATCTCAGAAGAAATGTTTTCAAAGAGCTTCTGACCTACACAAAGTTGGTCTTAAGCAGCTTGCAGCCTTCAGAATTGCCACCTCCTTCAGTCAGTCCAGCCAATGGAGAGCAGCTGTCTGGGAAGAGCTGAAAGGATTTTATGACAGAGGTGAGCTCCAAAGTTCTAACTTTATGTTTCTTACAGCTGAACTTGAAGAACATGAAGAAACAAGGGAAGAACTTTTAAAAAGATTCAAAGAAGGGATGCCACCCCCTGTCGAATGAAGTCCACCTGCCATCTGGGTAGGTGAAGAATGGAAGCTGTCCATTAGTTGGACAGGCTTGCCATTATCTGCTCCCGTCTCAAACAGTCCAAATTTTGTACATAAGTTGTACACTCTGTACATTAGTTGTACACAATTACATTAGTTGTAATTTTTTAGTTTTTACATTAGTTGTAAAATACATTAGCACATTAGTTGTACTTTTGTAAGAACATATGTTGTTCAAGTATAGTCAAGAATCAGTGTATATATAAACTGATCTTTTACTTTACTGTAATGTTGTAATTTTACTTCAGCAAATGTACTGTAAAAATATATAGTGATTTTTGACAAAACCAGCTTGGACTGGTTATTGCAAATAGGGGGAGATTGTTAGGCACAAAAAGGCCTCAGTCAAACCTGCTCTACATCTGAGGGGGAGATTTTATATTCAAACCTGTTGATGCATTTGAAGGTTGTATTTAAGGCCTGTTATATGCCTTATTGAAACCTGAAAATGATTTGCAATATCAGTCTAAAGCTGTTCTATACGTTGCATGTGTTGCAACCAAGACAGTTTGTCCAAACTGATCAGTCTGCTGATCAGGCTGGACATAAACTGTCTACGCTGCTCTACACTGTTGAGCAGCTTGGGCACTTTTAAAGTGTTCTGTTCTTTGTGAACAGAACCTGTTCTTTGTGAACAGGCTAAACACTTTATGGAATTAGTTTCCAAGTCATCATGTATTGTTTTTAACTACCAGATCAGTTTACACAGTTGAAGACAAAGTGGAAAGCAGAACCGCTCAGCCTGCCCAAGCTGTTCTGTTACATGAAGACAAACGGATATTTGAAAAAGGGTGACAGACCTTTTTCTTATATCAAAATAGGCCTTTACAAGGAAGAAAGACGCAAAGTTGACATTCCTAAAATGGTTAAAGGCAATGCAACAGTAGAAAGTAAAAAGACAAAAGTTCTGCACAAGAGAAGGCAAGTCTGCTTTTCAGAAAAGTGCAGAAAAGTTATATTGTCTTTTCAAACAAGACTTCTCCTTTTTCATTCTGCCCAATGAAGATGTTTCTCTTAGATCCTCTAAGTGAGTATAAAAGGAAGCTTCTAAGGTCAGAAAGAATGTGAAGAAAGCTAAGTGCTTAAACCAAGAGTGAACGTGCAAGTGTGATATTCATGCATGCAAATCTTCTGTAAACAAGCTTCTGTGTGTCTAAGCTGTTTACCAAAGATGTTCCTTAAAGTCTTGTAAAATACAGTGAGTGCATCTTAGTGAGTGTGTTCATTGTAATCTAGTGTGAGTGTGTCTTAGACTAGAAACCATACTGTTGTATTCTGTCATCTCAGCTTGAACAATTCCGCAGTCAAGCTTGTTTGTAATTAACATTTGTTGATAATACATACAAACATTGAGAAAAAGAGTGTGTAGTTTTTAAATACTGTATTCACCCCCCCTCTACAGTTTATTACTATATACTTTGGGAACCTTTCGGGACCTACACTAACGCCCCAGCTGTCTTTATGGACTTGATGAATAGGGTTTGTAGACCGATGTTGGACAAATCAGTTATAGTGTTTATTGATGACATTCTGGTATACTCTAAGTCTGAGGCTGAGCATGCTGAACATTTAAAGGAACTGTTAGAGTTGTTAAGAAAAGAAAGGTTGTATGCCAAGTTCTCAAAGTGTGAGTTTTGGCTGCAACAGATTCAGTTTTTAGGACATGTGATTTCTGGAGCTGGGATTTCGGTAGATCCAGCTAAGGTAGAAGCGATAAAGAACTGGGAACCGCCGTGTTCGGCTACTGAGGTTAGAAGTTTTCTGGGGTTGGCAGGATATTATCGGAGATTTATCAAAGATTTTTCGAAGATTGCAGTTCCTCTGACTGCATTAACAAAGAAGAATGCACCATTTGTTTGGGAAACCATACAGCAAGAAGCATTTGAGGTTCTGAAGAAAGCGTTAAGCGAGGCTCCGATACTTGCCTTACCTGAAGGCAATGATGACTTTGTGGTTTATACTGATGCTTCGAGGTTAGGGTTAGGAGCGGTACTGATGCAGCGCGGGAAAGTAATTGCTTATGCTTCGAGACAGCTTAAGCAGCATGAAAAGAATTACTCAACTCATGATCTTGAGTTGACAGCTGTCACTTTTGCACTGAAATTATGGAGACACTATCTGTATGGAACTAAGTGTCAGTTATACACGGACCATAAGAGTCTAAAATACATATTTAGTCAGAAGGAGCTCAATATGAGGCAAAGGCGATCTATGGAGCTTATAAAAGACTACGATTGTGAAATATTGTATCATCCTGGTAAGGCTAACGTGGTAGCCGATGCTTTGAGTCGCAAAGCATATGCCAAGGAATGCTGCTACATGTTGACATCTACTATGTTGACATCCACAATAATTGACGATGTCAAAGCTGCCCAAGTAGAAGCTTTGAAAGAAGAAAATGTCGGTGCTGAGGATATTAGAGTACAAATTAAGAATATGGAAACAAGTGAGTCGGGATTGAAAGGTGTATACGGAAGGATTTGGGTGCCGAAGTATGGTGGTCTGAGGAATGTGATCATTGAAGAAGCGCATCAATCAAAATTTTCTGTACATCCCGGGAGCACAAAGATGTACAATGACTTAAAGGCAGACTTTTGGTGGCCGGGATTGAAGAAGGACATAGGGCAGTATGTAGAAAGATGACAAACTTGTCGGTTGGTAAAGGCCGAACATCAACAACCATACGGCAGTATGCAACCGCTTCCTATTCCGGAATGGAAGTGGGAGCACATTACAATGGATTTTGTTACAAAGCTGCCGAAAACTAGGCGTCAACACGATGCAGTTTGGGTAATCGTGGATCGGTTAACTAAGTCGGCTCACTTTATACCGATTCGAGAAAGTTATTCGCTGGAAAAGTTAGCTCAGATTTATATGGACGAGATAGTTTCTAGGCATGGAGTGCCTAAGTCCATAGTGTCGGATCGAGATAGCCGATTTACTTCAAACTTCTGGTTGGCACTACAAGAAGGGTTAGGGACAAGAATAGCAATGAGTACAGCCTATCGTCCGCAAACTGATGGCCAAAGTGAACGAACGATCCTTACTTTGGAAGACATGATGAGATCGTGTGTGTTAGATCTCGGTGGCAACTGGGATGATCATTTGCCACTGATAGAGTTTTCATACAATAATAGCTATCATGCGACAATCAAGAAAGCACCGTTTGAGGCTTTATATGGAAGGAGATGTAGGACTCCTACATGTTGGAGAGAAACGGGTGAAACACCAATCGCTGGGCCGGCCTTGCTTCAAGAAACAAATGAGAAAATACAGTTGATCAGGCAGAACATGAAAGCGGCCCAGGATCGTCAGAAGAGTTATTGTGACAGAAGGCACAAACCTATCAGCTTTGAAGTGAATGACTGGGTTTACTTGAAAGTATCACCCATGAGGGGTGTTACTCGTTTTGTGAAGAGGGTCAAGTTGGCTCCGAGATTTGTTGGTCCCTTTAAGATAGTAGAAAAAGTTGGAAATCAATCGTATCGCCTAGAGTTGCCTGAAGAGATGTCAGGCATACATC
Organism: Centrapalus pauciflorus; assembly: GCA_020465985.1. NCBI lineage: Eukaryota > Viridiplantae > Streptophyta > Magnoliopsida > Asterales > Asteraceae > Centrapalus > Centrapalus pauciflorus. The sequence goes on from JAANYP010002662.1 coordinate 8,833, forward strand.
TAGTATTTCACGTTGGGAATCTCCGAAAATCATTTAACACTGGAAATGAGGATTGGGCAGACCACACAGAGCTGCAAGTTGATGAAAGGCTTCGATATGTGGAGGAGCCGGAATGTGTATTGGATACTAAGATGAAGAAGTTGAGGAGCAAAGAGATAGAAATGGTGCTTATACGTTGGAAGCATCATAAGGGAGCAAATCATACATGGGAAGCTAAGTCAGAAATGTTAAGAAAGTATCCGAAACTGTTTGAATCCGAGTAACTTCGAGGACGAAGTTGAGCGTGGTGGAGCCCATGCTGTAACATCCTCGGGTTTATTTTATTGTATTTTGGTTAATTAAGTGGAAAAATATATATTTAAGTTGAAATTTGAGCGATTATTATGTATTTTGGATATTTAGAAAGTTTGTTGCTATTTTAAGAAAATTTGAACTCGGAATCATTGTTATGGAGTTTTAAGAAAATTAAAAGTTATTAATGATAATTTTAAGAATAAATCAGTATTTTATGGAACCGGTTAAGTTGAGGGGTGAAATGTGCAAAAATGATGAAAGTTGAATAAAAAGGGCTAAAAGCCATTCATTTCCATATGCACTCTCTCTCTCTATAAGTTTCTCTCTCTAGAATTTTCTCTCTACATCTCTCTAAGTTATTTCACAAACCGACCGGCCGATTATCGAGATTTATACGTCATCGGAAAGATCTCGAGGAGTACTACAACAATCTGCAATTGGATTTCTGATTTCGTACGAATTGAGGTAAGAATCGACTCTTTTAAGTTTGTTGTTTCGGTTTTGAAGAAACTAGAATTCGAATCTGTTGTTTTGTTTGAATTGGAGCTTGTTTTACTTGAAATGTTACAAGAATATGATAGTATATGTATAATAGAATCCAAACTAGGCATCATACTTGATATAACGATGATATGAGGCTTAGAAATGTATGTTTTTAAGTTGTAAGATGAACAAACTCGAAAATACCAAGAACAGAGTCGAAATGCAAGAACAAACTCGATTTTGGTACTAGATTCGAGTGTGTTTTCGAGTCTAACACTAGATTCGAAGGGGGGGGGGGGTTTCGAATCTAACCCCAAACTCGAGCATAGGTTCGAATCTACCATGGGGTTCGAATCTAATCATCAGATTTGATGGTGGGTTCGAATCTAACCCATTAAATTCGAGTTTAATGCCAAAAATTGAGAATCCTACTCTCTAAACTCGAGTATTTTGAATGAAACTTATAAACAACAAAGGGTTATACAAAGAACAATGTATGAACATGAGATGAGCTCAAACTTAATTATTGTATGAATTTAGACATGGACCCGAAATGGGAAAAATATTGCAAAACTTATAAAGTTTGGTTTTATGAATTTAAACGGTTATTGACACGAGGTATTGTTGTAACTAACTTAACAGGTCCCTTGTGGTGTTGTTTAACCCACAGTGGGGTACTTGGTGGATCCGATTGAAAGCCCGAGGAGAAATAATATTGGTTAACATTTAATTACGCACCCACTGTGAGTACAGTAGATTTCGCATGTTTATATCTGTTTTATGTTAAGCTTTGCCTGCTGAGACCTGTTGTTTCATTTGTTTGGTTGGAATTCTACTAACTTGCGTAGATTTAGATGCACATTCCTACTTGTTGCATGTCCGTTCGATTGTTGTGCATCTAGTGATGGACCGGTGGGTCGCATCAATTACTCTGATGTTACTGCGCTATATGACGCTGGAGCTGATCCCTCCAGGTCCGGTAGGCAGTATGTCATCCCCGATGTTATGTTTGTCTCAGATGGTATGTTTTAAATGCCGAGTTTTGGGCTCGAAGGGGCTGCGGCTCTGGTCCGTACTTTGTGTACGAAGAGGATATCCGATGTTGGTCATCTGTGTTATCCTTGGGCTTCATAAAAATTTATAAAATGCGTAATCTTTGTTTTCACTAAGCATCCGCTTATTCCCCAGTTGTTTATTTTTAATTCACAGGAAAAGGGAAGTCTACCGCCGGACCTTCTAGTTAGGTCATTTGGGGAAGATTTGGAAGACTTGGTACTATTTAATCGGTAATTATGTTATGAGACAATGTTGTAATATATTCTGGATGATTGTAATAATTGTAATGGGTGTGTAGACTTAGACTTGGTACCTTATAGCACTGTAGGGTGTTTGACACTGTTGCACTACTTTATTTATGTATTTTAATGCTTCCGCACTTAATTTAGGTTATCAGATCATTATGTTATTGCATGTTGATGTTTAATCCTGGGAGTATTGTAAATGGTGGTTGTTGTGGCAAGGGTGTCACATAAGGAATGTCATCCGAAGTTCGGATGGTCCGAATTTGGGACTTAGAATATTTTCCAGCATTTAAAGTGTTCATGCACATGCAACGTGAATAGTCAAAAAAATTCATAAAAATGCATGAAAATGCAGATCGTAATGTAAAAACATGCAATGAACAATTTATATAACTACACTAAGTGAAAACACACTGATTACAGTAGCTAAAATGTCTACAAACCGAATGAAATAACCTAAAATTTTGAAAATTAAAAATATGAAACAGGTTGTTATAAGCTGAAATAAAGTATAAAGGATGTTACCTCAAGGTGCAGATACTTGAAAAAGCAAGAGAAACGAGGAAAAACGGCTGCAAAATGATGTTTGGAGCTTGAAAATCGGAAACAATGGACGTGGGTTGCGACGGTTAAGGGAGAAAGAAGTGGAAGAAAGCTTAATGGAGAAGAAAGAGGGTTGCCCGCCTATTTAAATGGCGGGGCGAGTCGGGCCGAGGAGGATCCGCGTGAAATGAAACATGGGCCACCGGGTTTTAGTTATTTACACAAGTTAGGCTAAACACAAATTCAAACAAAAATTAAAACTAAAAAATGAGCCCAATTAAACATCTTTTTGTATTTTTCTGATTTTTCTTTGAAAAACAAAATTAATACAGAATATAATAAGTGGATTAACAAAAATATTTTTGGAATTTTCTTAGAAATTAAGTTATGACAAGAAAAAATAAAAATAAAAAATATTTTTGACTTTCTGATATATTAAAACAAATAAAATCTTTTTGTGTTTCTCTGACATATTACATTAAAATAAAAATTTTAAAAATTAAACAACCTAAGACCTAAAATTATAGAAAATTTAAAACGAAAAAAATACATAAACTAACATCCTGAATATACTCCCCCTCAAATAAACACATACCCTTTTTCATTTTACACTCTCGAACCTTTTAAACCTTTAAGATACAGACAAACCTGGATAAATTAGCGTCCCACTCAATGATGAACAATTCTTATAGCAAGTCGTCAGAATCATTAATTATTAAAAATGTACATATTGAAATTGAATTTTGTGACACAGCCCTTTAACTTAAATAATAGATGTTTTCTAAAATAAAGGAATTTCAAACACATATGTTTGAAATAGTATTATTTTAGAAAATGTCTGAAATTTAACTAGAAGGTGGATTCAGCATGCCGATATGTGATACTAAAAACTGAAACCAGGTTCGTCTAAAGCTTTAGTAAATGTCTGAAATTTTTCCCTTGTCGTCCTCTTCGTCAGAATCCGCATCATCCCAATAATCCTCTTGGGCAACCAAAGCCATAACATCAGATCTCTTTTTAGCAGCCTCCAGCTTCCGCTCATAATAGCCAACATCTCTTTCGAACTAGTTTTTGCATTCCCGAGAAAAGTGGCCCGGTTTTCCACACTTAGAACATAAACGCTCATCAGTTGCGTTGGGATCATCATCTCTTGGTCTTTCATCTCTCCTTTCAACCGGCCTCTTGTCAGCTCTTCGAGGTTCACGGCTGTCGTCTCCTGTTCTCTCTACGATCATAGTCCCTTCGATCGTCTCTCCTCTCATCCCTCCGATAATCCCTACGATTGTAGTCTCATCTTTCATCTCTGTGATCATCCCTTCTATCGTCACGCCTTTCATAACTGTGATCATCTCGATAGTCCATTCGGTCAATATATCTCTGTTCATCTCTATCATCTCTACTGTAATCATCCCTCCTATCATCTCTTCGATAGTTATCTCTCCTCTCATCTCTCCTGTCATCCCTCCGATCATCATAAGACCTCCGCGGGCCTGTATCATAGCGAAGCTGATTGTTTGTCTTGTTACGTCTTTGTTGAAGACGATTAGTCCATAAGGCAATCTGTTCCTGAATCGTCGCCTCTTCTTCATCGTAAGGCTCACGCGGGGGCGAAGCATATCTGCACTGAGATGATGAAGAACCTTGAGCATAGGGTGCAGTAGATAGGTTCTTATTGGAGACAAGGGCCAGAGAATCAGCTTGATGCCCGTGTTTGCAGAGAGTAACAGGGATGCTAACTGATTAGCCATCTACTTTTGGTGATTGACATCTCCCTGATACTTTTTTAGTTCCTTGAAAACCACATTTATAGATACATTCGGAATGTCCAAAACTCTTCTAGTCGAACGACATGCAACTTGCCATTCAGGGGCTAAGGAGGCAAAGAACTGGATGTTGATGTCATCCTTATCTTTCTTGATGTGCAGTTTGTTCAATTCGTTCGGAACTGCATAGAATCTCGTGAATGTAGCCTGAAGAGACTCCCCGTCTTTGGCTCTGAACTCAGTGAATTTTTCCTTAACCTCATCGATTTTAGCTCGGTCATCTAAATCAGCCCCCAGCATTTGAACCTCCAGTTTATCCCCCATTTCCTTGGCAGACATCTTGTTGTCCACCCCAACAAGTATATCGGTGGGAAGGGCTTGGTAGATGAGATACTCCGCCCTTTTGTCTGCATGATATCTATCCCTCTCAGCCTCATTTGCAGGTTCATGTTCCACTTTAGATGCTAGAACAGGTGGGTCGGCTTCGGGCCTGGTAGGTATTTCCCTATAGTAGATGACTGGGCCTTCGGTAATGGATTATAGCATGAGATTTCCATTTGGTTGCATACCGATGAATTTTATGAATCTGGACTTCCCCTGCTCATATTCATCTGGATAGAGAATAGGTGGTCTGTTCTCAGAGCCTAGGACAAGTGCCTCTCGGGACATGGCTGGTAGTGCTGATTGTAGAAATTGAGATCTTGAAGGTGGAAACTGAAATTCGGATAATCAGGACTTCGGATGAACAGTAACTCGGTTGAACAGTAACTCAGATGAATAGTGTTTCGGTTGGTCCGAATTAGGATGAATTGATGAGATCGGATGAACAGTATAGTTCGGATGTTCAGAACTTCAGATGAATAGTGGAAAATGTGATGGACCGAATTCTGATGGAACAAACTCGGATGGACCGAATTTCAGATGATATGAGTTCGGATGGACACTTTTAAAATTTTCAACTTAAAATGACAAAATTTGGATGGGATCCGAAGTTCGGATGATTCGAGATGGAATTTTAAAATGAAGCACAAGTAATTTTTAGTGTTTAAAAATACTTTAACAAAACTTCGGATGGTACGAAGTTTGGATGAGTCTGAAATTTGTTAAATTTGGGTCCGAAATGAGCCGAAGTTTGATCCGAAGAGGACCGAAATGAGGTCAGAGATGGTCCGAAATAGGGTCCGAAGTTCAACAGTTATGAAATTCCATATTTTTCACAGAATTAAAACTAGCATTTTTTAGCCTATAAATTATTTCTAAATGTTTGGAAAGATATTTTAAACACTTTTAGGTACTTAAAACATACCAAAACACCTAAAAATCTATTAAAAAGGGACCATAACTGAACCAAAACCCATGTATTTTTGGATGATAATAATCAGATTTTTAATGACAAAAACACGTAATGATTGAACCTAAACAGCTCGAAATCACTATATGATGAAATACTAGATGATTATGGGATGAATAAACACGAAAAACAGAAATATTAAGATTAAAAAAGATCAACCGTGAGTTTTGAATGAAGAACACGAAGAACAGTAACAGAAACCGAATGAAAAACAGTTGAATCCACCTCCTGAGCTCTGATACCAATTGTTGTAAACATATTCCCAGTATATATCAGCACTCGTGTAAGTAGCACACCAATATTCAAACAGAACAGAATGATTCACTCAATGATTTGAAAGAATAAAGATGAATATGACAGGGAGAATGTTTGCACAAAAAGCCGGCGGCTGCTTTTCTCAATAATACCAATTGTCTGAATGCTGGGGTTTCCCCATTTACATGGAATTAAAAGCAACTATCCAACTATTACATATTTGCCTCCTCAACTTGTAAAATAAAAGATTCAACTAAACAAAGTCTTGAATTAAATTACAAGGAAATAAACTAATAATAATTATTACAAAAGAAATTCACAATATCAAAATGAAATGTCTAACAGATATTTAATTTACCTCTTAATTATTTGGGGTGTTACATTTAATGTTAAAATTAAAATTAATGTCATCAACTTTTTTAAAATCGGCCATGTCATAGTTTTTTATTTAAACCTTTGGCCTAATAAAAAAATGATGGTAATTTTAATTTATAAATTAGATTTAATTTATGCAATTAATATTTTAATTACAAAAACACATTATAAAATTAAAGGGAGTTTAATTTAAGGATTCTATTTTTATATTGATGAAATTGTGACTTTAAGTTTCATGCTCGATCATTGTTTAATGTTTTGAGGTTTAATCTCGACATTAACGTTTTGGTAGAAATCGTTTAAAACCATAAAGTTTTATTATGTGTTATTTAAGATGATTAATTTTCTTGAATATTTTAAAAGACATGTTTTATTGGTAAAATTGTTTATTTAGAAAATTGACATTTTAAATAAAACTTATTTAATTTTTGAAAAGTGTTTCAATTAAATAATAGTTAATTGATGATAGTAAAAAAAACCAACATGTTTTCGTGTTTTTTTTTGCGATTTAGTCGCATTGTGTTATTTTTTACTAAGAAAGTCCTCAAGTTATTGTTTACAATCCGGTTTTCGGAAAAGTTTTGTTTTTTTCATAATCAACCCTGTCTTTTTCCACAAAAAACCAACATGTTTTCAATATTTTTCTCCGAAAAATCCACAAACTTGAACACTTTTTTAAAAAAATAAAGGAAAATTTTAAAAATCACAAACAAATATATTATTTAAGGATTTTATTGGTAAAAATAACATGGAGGGACTAAACCGCAAAACCGTGAAAACATGTTGGTTTTTTCATATTAAACCCAAATAATAACTATATTTATTATTGGTTGTTTAATAAAATATTTCTTAAAATAGTAAATTTTAAGTTTTCAAATGTGTTTGAACTGTTAACTGAATACTTTAAGCAAAAAATAGTTATGAATCCAAAGATAATGCAAAGATAGAACTAAATGTGAAAAAGTTTTTTGGGAAAAAGTTTCTAAATTTGGAAAGTGTTCCTAAATTTCGAGTTTACGAACCTTATATAATTTAAGAACGATATTGGACATGATTACTCTAATTAATGGTAGATTAATTGGTTTTTGGTATTATTTGCATAGCAAAATGAAAATGAATTCTGGATTATTATATGCTTTATTGCTCTATTTATGTTTGCGACATAGCTGAGCCTTGAGACCCTTGTCTGTGATGGTTGTTTATTTAATCTTAGTGTTTGCTATTTTTTTATATTTGGTTATTTTTGGGAAGGTTTGTGTGCCATTGGAATCCCAGTTTTATAATCTAATCCGTAATTGTTAGAAAATAGGCAAATGTAATTAGATTAATCTTGTAAGATTCTTGGCGAATATATCCATCAAGAAAGAAGGTCAATCATGAAAGATGCTCGGAGACATCATCGGATGCTTAGGCTAGTGGGAGCTGAAAGGGTTCAACCTGGTTGCCTTGTGTGTTGATTTTGTTCCTTAGGTTTTGCCCAATTGGTTTGTCCGTATGCCTCTCGAAAACCATTTTAGTTTCGACAAAGCTATGTCACAATGTGGTTGTATGTTTTATTTCTTTATGTTGTATATATAACTGTATGGTTGTGTTCAGAAAGTAGATAAATAAAATAAATTAAAACTACAATCAGCTTTGATGAAAAATTAAAATATTTAGAAGGAAGTTTAAATTGGAAACTTTAATTATTTTGTCAAGTGTTAAATATGACATTTTTTTATTAGTTTTTCATATAAAAGGAGATTTATTTTAAAATGTCATATGATCAAAGAGTTGAAAGATTTTTAAAAATGGCATATTAACTCGATTGTTTACCAGAATAGGTGGTGTTTAGGATAGTCATGTTTGGGCTGTGGTTGCTGGATTTTCCGAAAGGTTTATAACCGAAAGGATCCTGCCCTCCGACTGACCTGACTCGCCACTAGTACTTGGTAAGAGACTGGTTATAAATCCAAATTATAGTTTTTACACAACACGTCATCCATATAGTGGCACCCATGGTGACCAGTCGTCGTAAGTAGGTTCAGCCTCCGTTGGGTGCTTACGCCGCAAACTCGGAAAGCTGTGAGGTGAGCATTGCGCATCCTAAGTTCGACTTGAGCAGTGACTTGCAGCTGTTATATGGTGTGTGTCGGTGATGGTTCCTCAGTAAGACTGTTACCCAAGGTGTGGATGAGATTATACATGATCAGATTAAGAAATTGAAAATCTCAAAAGATCTAAGAGTTACAAGGGAGTTATAGTTGGTAATAAGTTGCCTGCCTAAGTAGCTTACTCATGTAGGTTCAGCCTCTGTTGGGTGTATGAATAAGTAAAAGAGTTCTTAGTATTAATAAATCATTTCTAGTTTTTGGGTTATTGATTTATTAAGGGTTAATCAAATACTAATTTTTTGATGTTTTTAGATGATTAGAAGAGGCAGAGGTAGAAGTGGTTTAAATGATATCAACAACAATGACAATAACAACAACAATAATAACGTCAATCTCCTTTCTCCACTTCCTCCTATTGTTAATCCTCCTCAAGTGCACAACACTACTACTCTGAGGTCCATTCTGGACAAAGAGAAACTCAAAGGAAGCAATATCCTGGACTGGGAATGATATCTGACTATTGTTCTAAGAATGGAGCAAAAGTCGTATATTCTGCAAAGGGCACTAAACCTGCTCCTGTAGAGATTGCTATAACCGAGGAGACAAATCTCCACAGGAAACACTCTGAGGATGCGGTCGATGTTGTCTGTCTAATGCTAGAAACTATGATATCTAAGCTGCAGACTAACCTTATGGACGTCCCAGCATACCAGATGTATCGCCAGTTAAAGGATATATTCCAGACTTAGGCTCTGACTACGAGATATAATACGACTAGGGATCTGAACTCCTGAAGAATGACAGAAGGTACAACTGTCACACCGCATGTGCTGAAGATGAAGGGTTATCTAGATCATCTTAGCAAACTTAGGTATCTTGTGACACAGATAATAACCACAGAATTGATTCTTAATTCCTAAGTACTTGGAAAAGGTCAGTGTTGACCGCACTGAGACTTCGGGTATCTGAATCATTCACTTTTATTGTTTTGGATATGTGATGACCAATTGAACAAAGTTTTATGCATAATGTCTGCAATGACTAAAATGAAAAGTGGAAGAGATGACAGGACCAATGGGAGCATAGAGATATATTAGAGAATACTCTGATAGACACTATTTTGTTCATGTAATCAATAGTTTATCATGGTGTAGTAAACAATTTTGTTGTTGAATATTTTGCAAGTATTTTGGGATAAGTAACGAAATTTTTGGAGTTGAAAATTTATTGCTTGAAATTCCTATTGTTTAAAGTTATTAAGCCATGATTATAGAATATTGATTCAAGTGGAACTTGAATAGTAACTTGTTAATATAGATTAGACAAGCTAGTAGTCAAATTCTATTAAAGAGGGTTAGGTTACTACGTTGTTGTACTGTTGAATTGTTCAACTGTTCAAATGAAGTTTCATCGAACTTGTTAATATTTGAAAGTTAGTTCAAAAGATTATATGAGTTACATGAAGCTTAATTCACTTAGAAGAGATAAATATGAGCCCCTCAGCGGAATTGCATGGTCGTGCTTAGACATAATTGATGTGTTCTACCCTGTCTATTACAGTTCAGTATAAGATCAGAGAGTCGAGAAACATAATCGTGTTTGCTATGGTTGAACTAATCCATGCCTACATTTTACATTGAAATATCGTGATGCATGAGATATAACCTAATTTTATTTTTTGGAAGGTCGTTTCAACAAGAATGTCAATATGAGAATAAGATTTTCTATGATCTTAGTTGCCTAAAGTGCCTAGTTATATCCTCCTTTAAGCGCATGATGCAGGATCTATTGTTGTCTTACCCAAATGGGAGTATGTTAGTGTATGATGTGTAAATATGACATCACTACTTCATCATGGTTGCTTTCATAAAACACTTGAGGGTCACACCGATGAGTACAACTGAGCAGATGCAATCAAACTATTGAATAAATAATAATTGATATTGTTTATGACACAAAATGATTATTGAGATTAAATTAATGGGTGACTAATTATATCTCAATGTACGAGGACTAAAAGTGCAATATTATATATCGTAGTGATTTAATTGTCAATGCATGATAATTAAATAATTATCTAGTCTTTTATTTATTATTGGATATTAAATAAAAATGCATTTATTTGAATTAGTATTATCATCAAATTATTGGATAATTAGAATGACAATTTCAAACAAATAAATAGAGATAATTATAAATAATTATCTAGTCATTTATATATTAATAGATAATATATAAAAAAAATATTATTATTTATTGAATTATTTATATAAATTCAAGGTTTAAATAACAAAGATAATTATTAGGATATATATTATATTATTATATTAGTGTTTAATTAAATCAAAACTCTTAACTAATTATATATATATATATATATATATATATATATATATATATATATATATATATATATATATATATATATATATATATATATATATATATATATATGACATACATACATACATACATACATACATACATACATACATATAGGGAAAAGTTCTTCTAAGAACCTAAAAACCATTTGTGGCCATTAGATCAAGAAGATCTATGGCTGAAAATTGTCAAATGACATTTTCTGTAATTATTTAAAATTTTTATAGTGGAGAATCATGAAAATGTGTGCAAATGGTTTTTTTGGAAGAAAAAATCTGTTTTTTCTCTTTCTCTCTCTTCTTTTTTCCATTTTCATTTTCTCTATCATTTATTGGAAAAAACGTTTGTTTATAAAAAAAATAAATAAAATATTGAACGTATTCTACAATGACAAATAAATTGCTGAACGTATTCTATATAGATTATCATGTATTATATGTAGAATATTGCGTATTCTACGTAGAAATACACAAAAACACTGCTTTTAACAAATTAGTTAGTAAAAGTGTTCTATATAGATTATCATGTATTTTATAGAATGTCATATATTCTATGTAGAAATACACCAAAAACACATTTAATAAATTAACTAGTGAACGTATTCTATTATCATGTATTTTATGTAGAGTATAATGACTTCTATGTAGAGTACATGTGTTTTGTGTAGAGTATCGCGTAATCTACATAGAATATCACAAACGAACAGATGAACGTAATATATGTAGAATATCAAGAATTCTATGTAGAGCATCATGTGTTTTGTGTAGAGTATTGCGTAATCTATATAGAATATCACAAACGAACTGAAATAGAAAAAAAAAGAAGATATCATTTAAATATTTTATTAAACACTTGGTATGCAACTTATATAAAATACACCAAAAATAAAGTTTTAAACAAAAAAATATTCAAATCTTGTGCATCATATACTAAAATCTTTTTAACAAAAAACACATATCTAAGTATAACATCCCAGATCTAAATATTCTCCATGGATTATTTATTCTAAATAATACAACAATAACAAATTAAAAACACATATCTAAATATACCAAAAATACTACACTTTCAAAATTAACAAAAATAATACAATTGCAAATTAAATGATGAAGATTTAGACGCATCATTATGTTCTTCATTCATCATTCATCATTCATCGTTCATCGTTCATCATCTGTGCATCGTTCATCATCTATTCATCGTTCACCAACAACAAATTCAAATCCATGTTCATCGTCTATGCATCGTGTTCTTCATGATCATCATCAGTTGCATCTCTTGTTCATGTTCATCATATCATTCATCTTCGTCTTCAAATCCTCAATACTATGAAAATCAAAACTTCAAGTTGGTGGTGGGCATTGGTTCTAGGCAGGCGACAACGGCAGAGGGAGGCATGATGACCATGTGGGGATGTAGAGGTAGGCGAAGATTGCATCAAGCTTATATGGATTGAAACGGATTGGATACGAAATAAACCCGGGAGGCCGAGAAACGGATTGGATTGAATCTTTAGCTCTAGTTATTAAGATGGTGGTTTGTGGTGCATGGCGAGGTTGTTGTGGTAGGATGCCGTGAAAGAGAAAGAGAGAGGGAGAGGGACGGTCATGGAAGCCGTGAGAGAGAGAGAGAGAGGGAGAGAGAGAGAGAGAGTGAGAGAGAGAGTAAGTAGGAAGAATATGAGGAAAGTAGTTAATGTGAATGGGTTTTAATGAACATGTTCAATTGGATTCGACAATAGGTTTTAGTGAACATGTTCAATCGGATTCAACAATGGGTTTTAGTGAACATGTTCAATCGGATTCGACAACTGGTTTTAATGAACATGTTCAACCGAAGGTGCCAAATAAAAGTATTTATTATTTTCATTAAACCATTCGTGAAAGTTCAATTTCATTTACACGTTATTGAACATGTGCAATCGGGGTTTATTGTGTTTTTAGTCGCTGTTAACCATTTTGGTGATAAACCAATATTGACGGTATTGAACATGTTCAATCGTGGTTTTTGGAGTGTCATCATTGCACATGTTCAGTATGGGTGTAAGGAATGATATTAACTAAAATGGAGATTTTCATGGGATACACAAAATCTTTGATTCTAATTTAAAGTTTTTAATACCATTTTTACCCCCAACATTAATTAATGTGAGAAAGAATTTTAAGCAAAATTTATATTACATTTTAATGATTTTAATGATAAATCATTGGCTATAGATTGTTCCCCAGTATCCCAGTTTATCATGGTACCCCATTGATCTTGAATATATATATATATATATATATATATATATATATATATATATATATATATATATATATATATATATATATATATATATATATATGTTCAAGTGAGTACCACCCATTATGCAGCGCACCAGAAGGTACCACTTTTAAAAGTAATTTTTTTCATTAACATGTTTTAATTAATATTACACATATAATATATAAATTTCAAGTAAATTTGAACACTCTAAGTGCATGAAATCACGCATCACATAAATGTACGTTCACATATATTCAAAATTATGTAAGTGAATGTATGTGAAATTTACATATGTTTTCCATGGATCTCGACCCTATATATATATATATATATATATATATATATATATATATATATATATATATATATATATATATATATATATATATATATATATATATATATATATATATATATATATATTGGGGTTCGATTGAGAACTTTTGTGCACCGGGGCACCAGTGAGAACTTTCGTGCACCATAAATCCCAACAAGGGTGCATTGAGGGCATAAATATTACATTTATTTATTTCTGAATTATTTAATTGCATTATTAATCCCAGAAATAAAACAACTTAATTATGGATAGTGTGCTATAATCATGGGATTTTGTTATCAATTTGACTTGGCATATCACACTCCCTCTATCGATCTCCACCATTTCCCTGTCGATCTCCATCATTTCCAGAACCTGCATCGAACCACCGTCCAGCAGAAGCTCAGCCATGTTCCTGCATTTGTATCTTCAACCAGTCATCAATGTCTAGCAATCAACCGAGCTCCACAGAGCCTGAAGAAACGATTTTTCAGAAGCCCATGAACGAAGAACACACGGAGGATCCAAAGGAGAGTAAGTGCATTAATAAAATTTCAAAAGAACATTCTGTTTTTCTTTGGTTTTTTCACAAAAGTTCTGTTTTTATGAACGATTGAGGTTTGTACCATATCGTAGTATTGTTAGGTTGTAAGGAAAAAACTCATTCAACTATTGGTAATCATATTTTGTTTTTCATAACATTCTGTTTTTATGCAACTATTAGTTTTATGCACGATTAGTTTTTTCATTACATTTCGTTTGTAATTAGGCCCTCATGAAACTTATGAAACTTATGCAAAGTTCATATTCTGTTTTTCATTACATTCTGTTTTCATTACATTCTAGTAATCATATTCTGGACACCCTCATGAAACATATGCAACTATTTGTAATCACTGAAAAGTTCATATTGCTCAAGTTCTTATTAGCATACAGTTTGGAAAAGATAAATTTTGTGCATATGATAAATTGAGAAAACTAGCATATAGTTTGGAAAAGATAAATTTCACTGAAAAAACTAGCATATAGTTTGGAAAAGATAAATTTCACTGAAAAAACTAGCATATAGTTTGGAAAAGATAAATTTCAAACATATTAGCATACCCAAGTAAATACACATCACAGAATGCATATAAATGTATCAAGCCATCATTACTAAATACATATCATAGAATGCATATAAATACACATCACAAATTGCATATAAATGTAACAGCATGCATTCAGAATACACCAGTTAAAGTGTGTATTCGTAAACCACAGTAGGCATAAATATTGACGCAGTATGCATAACTTATGAAATTATGTAACATATATAAGCTATGCATTGTGTAACATATATAAGCTATGTTAAAGTGTGTATTCGAAAACAGTAGGCATAAATATTGACGCAGTATGCATAACTTATGTTGTAGGTGACGATATTCTTAATGAGGTATGTGATAGCAATGAATGTGTTTCGCCAGGGGAATCTATGTATCGTAAACCTGTTTTGTCATGTACCCATATCCCATATCTTGGCATAAAATACGATTCCCAAAAAACGTTGCACATCATCAATGCGTACTAGGTGTCCTGCATCAATTAGATTTTCCCTAGTCAGTGGCAATAGGTACCAAGTGTATCGTTTTATTCCATGGCACAACCATGATTTTGTGGACCCCGAAGATAGACATCTATTAACTCCGGCACGTAAGTTAGACTTTGAACAACAAGCATTAATTCACAAGGCTGGTAATGTGAACATTGGTCCGAGTCGAGTGCATAACTTGATGAAGGAAGTCAAGGGATCATTTGGGGACATTGGTGCAACAAAGGTTGATTTTAAGAATTTTAGGAGGGATATACGGTTATTTATTGGTGAGAATGACGCGCAAATGTTCATTGACAAACTAAAGAAGAGATGCGAAGATGACAGTGGTTTCTCAATGCACTACACATGCAACGCCGATGGTGTTTTAACTGGTGTCTTCTGGGCGGACTCCGTGGCAAAATGTAACTACGAGGCATTTGGTGATGTGATTTCATTCGATGCAACATATCGAACAAACCAGTGAGTGTCGATTTATATTTTTGTGCATTTACATTTTTACCATTAAAATTAATAATGACTATGAAACATGCATAATGTCATGGATTGTTTCTGATAACATTTGGCATTGTTTTTTTTGCAGGCACGACATGGTTTTTGTACCATTCACGGGGATAAATAATCATAAGAAGTGTGTTACATTTGGTGCGGACTTAATGGCAAGGGAGAACGCAGACTCGTACAAGTGGTTCATGGAAGCATTTTCAACGACTTTTGGTAAGGAGCCTACATTTGTTTTCACTGACCAGGACCCTGTTGTGATACAGGTGTTTGCGGAGGTATTTAAACATGCAAAACATCGATTTTGTATGTGGCATATAACAAGTAAGCTACAACAGAAGGTTAGATGCACACTGTGGTTTTTAGGTACTTAGAACCGTCTAATACATAGATATGCATACATGTGATGAAATTGAATATTGCTTTTCTAGATTGGATCTAGACTGTGCAATTACGAGGTTTTTTTAAGCCGTTTCAATAGCATAGTGTGGAGCAAGACAATTGATGATAGTCAATTTGAAGTCACATGGAAACAATTGATGCACGACTACAAATTTGAAGAGGATAATTGGTTTTGTGACTTGTTTGACATGCGTGAAAATTGGATACCAGCATTCTCATATGACTTGCCGCTGGGTGGTTTGATGCGTACCACCTCAAGATCGGAGAGTGAAAATTCATTTTTTGGACGGTTCACAAACGGTGATTCAACTCTCTTTGAATTCTACGATCAGTTTAAAACTGCTATGGACCACCAACGTGAATCACAACGTAATATTTTTAGAATATCAAGACGAGATCTACAAATCCGCACTGTCATGCATGTCAACCGAAGGAGTAAACGAATCCAACAATGGGATGCGCATATCTACTGTGATTGACATTGAGACCAACATTGAATACCGGGTACGTGAAAATTGTTTTTATGAATGACGTCCATATATAAATGGTGTTAAGTTACATTGATACCAAACCAACCTAATTATGCAGGTTGTCATTGAGCCAGAGGATCGATATGCATCATGTACATGCAAGCTATTTCAACGTGTAGGAGTTATATGTCGACACATGTTATATGCATTGAGACTGTCTGGAGTCGATGAAATACCTCAAAGATATGTTGTAGAAAGATGGACAAAAGACGCCGTGCACACTCGCTTGACCATGTGAATTCATATTTCTAGCAATTCATTCAATCTAAACATAAACATATGAACAATTAACAATCAAACACAATCTATTGAATGATTAAGAGAAGAATATTACATTTGGTTCATGGCTTTCTTGCAAAGCAATTCTCTTCTCTCTAATCAGATCTGCATGAGTGTGTGTAATCTTCGATTCTACATCACACGCTCTTCTATCAGATCTCTCTCTATTTATACTTAATACTCAAGCTTTGAGTATTTACAATCCAACCCCTATAATATTGAGTAATTACAATTATATACCATATAATTGTTTCATCTCTATTATTTATTCCCAACATTCTCCCCCTTAGAGATGAACACAATTATTAAAGTAATATTCATTTCAGCTCTACAAATATTGTCCCTAACAATCTCCCCCTTAGAGATGAAATCAATTTTCTGATAAAAGATCATTTCAGGGACTTTTTCGTGAATATTCTTCTTTTCTCTGATCTCTGAATCTTCTTCTTTTCTTTATTTGTCTCTCTCTGATCTTCACAAATCTTCTTCTCTGAACTTCTCTTTTCTTGTATTTTCTTGTAAGTACACTCCCCCTTGAATCATGAATAGCTTTTTAATTCTCTCCCTTGATCAATTCATTTGATATGATGTAGCAATTGTCTTCAGTTGACTTCAATCTACTCAACTGTTGTCTCTGAACTTTAGTTTTTCTCCCCCTCATGATGATCATAAGAATTATGAAAATCATGCAAAATCTTCAGAGACATTAATTCATTGAAGTTTAAAGTAGCAGAAATACAACCACAATTACAATTTCAAAATATTTCAAATTGACTTTTTCCCTCTCAAACTGATATCCTCTCCCCCTATACAAAACCAACCTAACTCACTCTTCCTCAAAAATTTCACTCCCCCTCGAATTGATACTTTAGCTTTTCAGAATAAAAACAAAGCTTTTTCAACTTTTGGGAAAATGAAACACATTCAATATGTGAGAAAATGAGTCCAGGTCCACATAGGATTCCTGTTTACACAATAGACAAAATCTATGTGACCTACGTTCAGCGCTGGCATGATAGTAACACTGGTAGGATTTCCAAATAGTCATCGTGAAATCCTTTATCATGAAAGAATCACTCATATTTGTTCCGGCTTAGTCACTTTGGACTAGCAGTTTATAGTCACGCAGACTGATAGACTCGATGTGTCCTAAAAGTGTATATAATCAGCTCTAGACACAATGTGCATCAAATGAAATTGGAGACCGGAGCAACTGTCTTCCTTGTTTCAATATCAATAATATCCAAATGATATATCGATAGAAATGTGTTATATCTCCGTGATTATTGAAACAGAAATCTTTTGAGAGATAACTGAGTAGTTGGTGGGGTTAAGTGCATGCGTCACTGGGTCCATGACGTCTTTTTCAATATCAAGTCACCTAGGGCTTGATAGATTATGTGGATTACCCAGCAGACACAGTGTAGGATAGGATTATCGTTTCTTCAAATCCTTTCTCAACTCTCAGCTCTCAGCACTTTTCAACCTAGCTCCCTCCGGCTCACTTTTCAGAATTAAATTCAGTCAGCTTTATACGAAAAGCATGATCTGATGCACCACCATCGCCTTTTAATATCCCTCTCATTTACATTTTACCTCTGCTCGACCCTGTCAGTATCCCGTGATAACTGACACTTCTCAACTAATAAACCTAAAGAACCCTCACCCACACAAACTATAGATGGTTTGCTCCTTGGGTAGGTCTTCCGGTTCTGGTTAGACCATAGAAGCGATATTTATGCCTATCACTCAGATTGGTGCATAATCGGAGTCAGCAGAATTAATCTTAAGCGTTTCAGCTCATGGGATACCAAGAAATTCAGCTCATTTGAAATCGGAGATGATAATCAGAATAAATTTTGGGAATGATAGCAGAATGAAATGTACAATCTGATATAAGATATGAAATGAATCAGACTTGTTATGAAAGAATTAGGTCATGGAGAATATGAGAGTATTCTTTGAACGGGAGAATATTAAAGAGAATCTCAGAAGTAATGAGATTTTGAACATCAAAGAGATTAAATCAATTAATCGCAATGAGAGATTCAGAGAATCAGAAGATTATGAAAATATTTTGCTTTTCAGCTCAAAAAATCTTTTTATGTGTGTATCAGATATTTTCGTGAAAAATTACACACAGTTTTGAAAAATGTCATCATCAAAGTGCGTCTGAAACTCCCCCTGGAAATAAGCACACACAGTTAGTCAACTCATAGAAATGAAATCAGGAGCAAAAAAAAATTATAAAAATAAAACTCCCTCTAAATCAATGCAGCTTCAGAGTTGAATTCAGGGCAGGAATTCCAGAAATATTTGTCTTTCAGACTCGGGTTCTAATCTGAAGTGATTAGAAGCCATATGTCACGGAAGCTCGGGTTTCAGTCTGATGTAACTGAAAGCCTTTGACTCTGGTTCATTGAAGTCCGGGTTCTAGTCTGAATTAACTAGAAACCACTTTGATTTGAAACACGGGTCTTGATCTGATGTAACCAAGAGCCTATTGAAATGAAGAACGGGTCCTTATCTGAAATGATAAGAAACCTATAACCTGCAAAATTTAAGATGTCTTTGGTATCCAAACAGATTTGGATCCAGACTTGTTAGCGCTCTTGGGTACCCATTTCAAAACAGGTTTTGGTACCCACTTGTACTTGGGTTTAGGTACCCATTGCAAGTTATAACTATCAGCTTCTCTTTCAAAAGCAGAAAACAAATTTCTTTGAGTATGAGAAAACTGAATATCTGAATTTCTAAAGAAACTTGAATTTGAATGATCAGACTTTTGCGAACTCTTCTTTTTGAAAAACTGTCCGGTTCTTGCCTGTTTCTGATAATACTTGGTATTTTTCTGTGAAAATGTTTTCTGATTAGAATGACCAGTATTTTCAGAAACTTTAAGAAAATTTGACTTCGAAGATTCACCGGTGTAAATCTTGACCGGAAGTTGTTCAATAATTTTATCTTTGCCGCTGTGTATCTTTAACAGATACTTAAGTTTAAGATCTGAAGAAGAATCAAACTTAGCAGAGTTAGTTAGATTCACTTCACTTTCAGAAGACAAACCAGAGTGATTAACATTGGATTTTAAACACACTGAAGAAGGGGTCTTAACCTTTGACTCAGTTGATGAAGTAAACACATGTAATTGTTTTGTAAGATGAAGTATCTGATCTTCCAAACTTTTGATAATGACTAAATTTGAATTTCTGTCATGATCAAATGATTGGTAATCAGATTTAAAAGATTGTTCTTTGATTAAGAACATTTGTCTTTCATCTTCAAACAATTCAGATTTTGATTTAAAATCTTGTTCTTTAAGTAAGAACTCATGTCTTTCCTTCTCAATCAAATCTTTAGTTAAAGACAACTCTTGTTGAAGAGCAAAAATTTCTTCTTTTTTGTTTAAAATACAATTCTGATCAGTTGGTTTTGTCTTACAAAGTGTATCTTCAAGATCCTGAACTTTCTTGTAAAGATCAGATCTTTCAGGCAAAAGATATTTGAGTTGAGTTGCAGTCTGAAAATTTTCTTGTTTCAGCTCATCAAGTTCTTTAAATAATTCAGATATTTTCAATTGATGAGCACAACTCTCAGAGTTTTGTTTTTCTTTTAAGCTCTGAATTTCTTCATTCAGTATTTGTACATCACGTAACGCCAAATGTTTATCAGTATTTAACTGAATGAGAATGTCGTAATTGTTCTTACGAATCTTTTCAGATTCAGTAAGTTTTGCAATTAGCTCAGACTTTGAAAATTTTTCATATTCCATTATGAATTGCAGAAAAATTGAATCTTCCAAGATCTTTTATGGAGAAACTGAGTGAATTCTGATAACACTTTGAAAAGCTATTTCAGTTAATGATAACTAGTGAAAAATCAGCTCCGAAATGACTTTTTGACGTTGAAATTTCAGCTTTTCTGCATAAAATTGCCCGTAACTTTTTTCTGGAGTGGAATTGGGCCTCGAAAATTTACCGAACCGGCTATGCCGGTTCTAGAAATGTAGATCTCTTTTCAAGCTTCGATTTGACGTATGGTAGGCCTTCTAACGATGTTCCAGTCAAAAGTTATGGCCAATTTAAGCAGCAAAGATCATATAGTCAAACTCGAATGATAAAAGAATGAAATTCGAATGGTTATGAATGAAACTCGATTGGTTCTTGGATAAACTCGAATGAAGCACAAGTGTTGAGTTATCAAACTCGGTCAAAAAGAATGAATCTCGATTGACATTTGATGAAACTCGAATGAACTTTTAATGAAACTCGACTGAAGCTTGATGAAACTCGAATGATAAATGGTGAAACTCGATTGAAATTAAATCAAACTCGAGTGATGTTTGAACAATCTCAGATTACTAAGAAACAAACTCGAATAACACTAAGGTGAACTCGGATGATGAATACACAAGTTCGAATATTAGATGTCCAAACTCGAATCACAAGTGACAAAACTCGGTCAAAACTTACTGAAACTCGGTTAACACTATGATCAAACTCGGTCAACAAAACATAAAACTCGATCAACGAAGGCTTAAAACTCGATTAAAGCATGGATCAAACTCGAATAATACTCTATCAAACTCGATCAACACTAAAAATTCAACATTGCCCGAGTTTGAACAGAAAGTTATCAAAATCAAGTTCCAGATTAAAATTTTCAACAAAAAATTCACAAATTGATCACAAATTGAAATCGAAGGTTCGGTTTTCACACACAAACACTTTAGCAAAAACAATGTTGTTTAAAATCAGATTAAACACCCTAATTTTGACAAAAACTTGAAGAACACAATTTTTCCAAAAATCAGAAAAATTCAAACTAAATCTTGTGTGATTGAAGTTATGATTTGAGACCTATATCATCAGATTCGAAATCAAAAAAATCATCTTCGATCACAAATTCACTCCATATCATCCACCAATTCAAAAACCTCAAGAGATTTACTGATTTTCGAAGAAAAAAAAAATTATATAACAGTGTTCGAACATTTTCAAAATTCAGATTCAAAATTCATTCAAATTCAGCCATATTTGGCTCTGATACCAATTGTGAATTCATATTTCTAGCAATTCATTCAATCTAAACATAAACATATGAACAATTAACAATCAAACACAATCTATTGAATGATTAAGAGAAGAATATTACATTTGGTTCATGGCTTTCTTGCAAAGCAATTCTCTTCTCTCTAATCAGATCTGCATGAGTGTGTGTAATCTTCGATTCTACATCACACTCTTCTATCAGATCTCTCTCTATTTATACTTAATACTCAAGCTTTGAGTATTTACAATCCAACCCCTATAATATTGAGTAATTACAATTATATACCATATAATTGTTTCATCTCTATTATTTATTCCCAACATTCTCCCCCTTAGAGATGAACACAATTATTAAAGTAATATTCATTTCAGCTCTACAAATATTGTCCCTAACAGACCAGCATAACAAACAGTCACACAAAGTCTACAACAACAACCAGGTTACTCCGTGAATTGAAATCCACATTTGCGGAAATACTTAACTATGTTGATAGAGACGACGAGGCAATACGTGGAGTCATAAAAATGATGAACCAAATCAGGGATGACATTGCTCAACAGAACAAGGACAAAAATCCATGCACCAAGGATGATGCCATTGAGCTAATACTTGGAGCATCACAACCTGTAGAGGTTTCAATCCGTGCACCGTCAGGGATCAGAAACAAGGGGTCTCGTAACAGAAAAAGGTTGGTTAGGGAAGGTGAAAAGGCTGCCACCAAAAGTAAGCATAAGAAGCGAATGTGCAAATTTTGTGGTGAGGCTGCTCTACACGATTCACGCAACTGCCCAAAGAAGGCAACAGAATAGATCATGATTTTTTGAGAAATTGCATTGTGTTCTTTCATTTTGTTTGGAATTTGTTTACATGTACTTCAATCATAACACTCTTAAGATTTCGTAATGCAATTTTTTGGGATATCGATTGTACGTGTTTTTCGTTTGTTTGTTTTTATTGTACATACTTGTTATTACATTTTTTGTAAAAACTCTGGAGTATAAGTAAATGCAAAAACCATCCAATGTCATTCATTTTTCAAAGCAATTTTTTACATGCATTGTTGCACATTTCCGTCTCAATAGTGTCTCATGAAACTTATGCAACTTTTGGTAATCACTGAAAAGTTCATATCGCTCCAGTTCTTATAAAAACTATAACATATGCACAAAATATGATTGAAAAACTAGTATATAGCTTGGAATTTGTTTGCATGTACTTCAGTCAATAACACTCTTAAGACTTCGTAATGCATTTTTCTATGGATTTTGATTGTAGGCGTTTTTCATTTGTTTGTTTTGTACATACTTGTCATGCATTTTTTCAAATCAATTCTTTACATGCATTGTTGCAAAGACAGTCGCCCATCAATTGTACACTCACAGTAACATTATAAATACCAAAATCGCAAAAACCATTAAAAAACTCATGATTATAGGCAAATCCAAACTAACAAACCAACACTTGATGCATGTTAAACAATACGAAATATACTGACTTGATACCTAAGAATAAACAATTGTTGATAGAACCACTCCAAACAATATATAAAAAAAATAAAGTGACTAGTACTCAAATGAATGAAAAACCCCAATATGTTTTTTCATGCATCGTTGCAATTGTCCGGTTCATTATGTCAATCAAACGTACTTGTCAAAACGGTCTTCTTTGGTATCATCCGGAATGGTCGATAACCTTGCTTTATCATAATCCGAAAGTTTGTCCTACTCCATGAACTCACTTATGAGATCTTCACGTTGCTTGTTGATGGGATGCATTAATATTTTTGTAAGATAACGCCTCCTTAGAGTATGCATCTGTCTCGCTTGTTTATCAACATTGAGCGTGAGACCATGAGCCCACTCCCTTGTTGGTTTCCCCATATACGTCTCCATGTGTCGCATCACAAAAAAGCCCACAATCTACGTACTCTTTCTGCACACCCCAATGCAAAATTGGCTTTGTCGGTAGGGCATTAGCCAAACGTACACACATAGGATGCCATAATGATACCAAATATGTTGAAAACAACCTTTGCTGCAAAACACAAACACATGCATGCATTAAACACGAAATTCTCCAACAAATGTATTGCATTGAATGAATTATTTCCAACATTATCCTTACCAGTCTATCAATTACTCCACTGTATTTTACTTCAATTGAAACTTCTGCATGAATGTTGTCCAAGATTGTTACCGTTGCCTTTTTCATGTCGAAACAAACCACATAAAAGTGGAAGTGATTTATGACAGGGAAGAACACCTGATGCACACGTCAGGACTCAAATGTGTATATATGCTAGGCTTATATGAATTTTTATACTGCATAAGATATGAAACGAGGTCACTTACCAAATCCGAGTTCTTGACGGTGTTTAGTGTGACATCACCAACGATGCATAGCCCGACGTTGGTGGAAAAAATTTTGTACATATCACTGAACTCAATTGTCCCATCAAAATATTTTGCGTCTGCATTTTTCGGGTAACACAACCGAATATATTATACAACACTAAACATGATGCATCATGAATTTACCAACACACATGCATCAAAACTAGTACTTACCATGCATTGTGATTAAAAGAATATCCGAAGCGGGGAACTACCACTTCGAAACTGCTCCTCGTGGTTCAAAATGGTTGACCAACAATCTATGACACTGTTGACAACATTTGCACCAGGACTCAAAGTCTCGAGACACACCCGGATGTAACGCCCGTAAATTTCGGTAAATTCATTTCTGCTATTTTATATTCAATCAAAAAATAAAGATATTTATAAAAATCAAAATTTGGCAATTCCGTCATCATATTTGGAAAGAACGCGAAAAATCGAGAAGAATGACTATAATATCGAATATTTCACTTTTTGGGATATCGGGTGCAAATACTGACAGTTTAGGAATTTGACTGGGTTGGAAGAGGAGAGCAGACAAGGCACGCCTCCTCCCACTCCCTGCATTCCCTCTCCCTCTCCCTCACCTCTACTCTTCTTCCTCCATACTTGAATTTTTTTATTCCAAAAACCACTCCCTTTTACTTCTCTTTACAAAAATCAATCATCACATTTCTTCTATAAATAAAGCCTCCTGTATCCTTCAAAAATCCAGAGATAATTTCATCACTTAGAGCTTGTTGAAGGAGGTTTTGATCTTGTGAATTTCCACTAAAAAAACTCTTCTTCAAGGAAGGCTTCAATTAGTGGTATTTTTCTCTAAAATTCGTATTTGAATATTGGTGTATGTGTGAAATCCGATTTTGAGCATCAAAGTGTGTTTACAATCATATACAATGTCTAATTTTGTGTTTATTGTCTTCATCTTCTTCGTTTTTCTTGAAAAGCTTCAAAACACCATTAATGGTGAAATCTTCAAAACATGATTTAAAACCTTAAAATTGTTAAATGATGTTAGGAATATGTTTATAAACTTGTTTGTAAAGTTATCTCGTGATTTCAAACGGAAATTTGAAGTTTATTGCAAAGATTTGATAATTTTATAAAATTTGTGTTCTTGATGAAAAAAGAAATGAAAGAGAGAATTAAATGGCGAATTTGATGTTTATGTGTGAGTGTTTTTATGTTTAAATGTTGTAAGGATGTTTTGGGTTGTTTTGGTAAGGCATATATATATATTTGATAAGTGTTAAAAGTTGGTTTTGAAGTTAAAAACGTCAAAAAATAGCTTCTGTTCGACATTCTGGAAAATGGGTGAACTGCACTAGTCGTGGTCACGACCAAGTGTAGTGGTCACGACCTAAGGTAGTGGTCACGACCACATGTAGTGGTCACGACATGCGTAGTGTTCATGATCTGTTGTAGTGGTCATGACCTGTGTAGTGACCATGACCCTTTGTAGTGGTCATGACTTATGTAGTGACCATGACCTTCTGTAGTGGTCATGACCCAGCAGAAAAGACATCATCTTCCTATTTCAGTGTAGTGGTCTTGATACTAGGCTCTGTCATGGTCATGACACCCTGGTAATGATCACTACCCCGGTCTAAATAACAAAGCCTAGATTTTATAATAAAGTTAGAAAGTTTGATAGTAGACCGTCATTTTATGATTCCAGGTTTGAAAGTATAAATCAGTGACGTGTATCAGTTGATTAGTGGCTAGACGTCTCGGGCTTGTGTGGACTTTTGACCTCAATAAAATCGTGAGTAACAATGTTGTGAATTCATAACTTTGCATATACTTGTTAATTGCTATCATCAAAATTACTTGTTAATGTCGTTCTCTTATTATAAGTTTCACAAGCAACCTTATATGATTCATATGATTCACTCTTATGTTTATTCGTGGGGTGCCGTCCCTTTCCACATACATGCATGATATGGTATACACTGATTGTGATGCTACTCCGTGTGGCAAAACAGATATTGTAGAGAGTGTCGTCTCCTTGAAATACTGATTGGGAGTGTCGTCCTCCTACGGATATACACAAGTTGGGTGTCGTTCCCCGCTTACGACTCTCGGGAGTGCCGTCTCCCTTCTTTTACATGTACTTTCAGTTATTACATATATGCACTGTATGCTTTCACCTTGTTACTCGCTAGGCTATGAGCTTACCCCGTTTGGGGAATTACTTTTCAGGTGGAGACAAAGGTAAAGGCCCGATGGGCTAAGTTATCATTAGCTAGAAGGATGCTTAAAGTTGCGGATTTTTGTAGAAGACTTATCTACATTAGTGCCACCTTATGATGTTTTGGGTCGGGTAGACTATTTGACCAATAGTTGGCATGTAATGTACTAGTATATTGACTTATGTTGTATTCCGCTTGACTTGGCATTTGACTTTGAATGAATATTTAATTACTATCGACGAAAAGTTTTAAATTATCCCGTATTTTTGGAAGTAATAACTTTACGATCCTGTATTTGTCCTAAATAGATTAGGACGGGTGTTTCAATATGGTATCAGAGCAATGGTTTAAGTGAATTAAGCAGCCTTTAGGTGCTTAGTCTTAAACCTAGGAACTGCATGATCACTATTAGCGTAGGCAATGATATATACGGGATAAGACCTTTAGTAGACTTTAGGATGGGTAAGGGTAAGATAAGATTTATATATATACATATGTTCCGCAATCTTCAATATTATCTTAACTTTTTATCCATCAATGAATCGTCATTTCCATCCGTAATCTTAAACCCCTAAAATTCAGAATAATGGCTGAAGAAGATAGTCAGAGTGTCGTCAACAAGAACGCAGACAACGATGATCAAGTGATAGTGGAATCCGAGGACATCGAGAATACCGATTCAGCCCGCGAGACTGAATCTGAGGATGAGGCTAACCCGATAACAGCTCAGGAAAGCCGAATCATGAAGCGTGTGACACGATATGTCAGACACGCGATGGCTGAGACTAGTATGGAGATGCAGCGAGGTTTCCAGGAGATTAGAGATTTGGTTGCTGCTTCCGGGTCTGGTGCCGGAGATAATGGATTTCAGAATCGCACTGGTGGCGAACGACTTGTGATGGAGCCTCGAGCTAGACGTGTGGAACACGCTACATTCAAATACTTTAAGGGGTGCGGAGCTATAGAGTTTGAAGGCGATCCGGAGCCGGTCAAGGCTCTTGAGTGGATCGAGCGGGTCGAGAAAGCTTTTCGGCTGAGCCACACAACTGAAATCGACCAGGTCGAGTATGCCGCTGGATTGCTAGTAGGACAAGCAGGCACATGGTGGAAGAATGTAGAGAGTGCAGCTGGCACTGATTTGATCAGGATGATGACTTGGGCTCAGTTTACCAAAAGGTTTCAGGAGCAGTACTGTCCGGTAGATTTGGTTAAACAGATTGAGCGAGAATTCCTGTTTCTGGAGCAAGGAGAGATGACGGTCTCCCAATATGAGGCTTCGTTCAGGGAAAATTCAAAGTTCGCTAAGAGGTATATCACTGAGGAAACACAAAGAGTAGATCGGTTTGTAGACGGACTCCGAAAGGAGATCCGTGAGTTTGTGATTCTACATAAGTTTCTCACATTGGAGGAGGCATCACTGTGTGCTCGGACTAGAGAGAGAGAGTCATTAAGACCAGCATCAACATTGATGCCAGCGCCATCAGCCAAGAGGGCACGCACCGAGGGACAGCCGCAACATTACCCTTCCCGATCATTTGGGTTTTCAGGGTCGCATTCAGGGTTTTCAGCTTCTAAGAAATCATTCCAACAGAGTGCATCCCGTTCGTTTCAAGGTCCGGCTAGGAATTCTGGGTCTTCATTTTCACATCCTAGATCTCAGCAGCAGCAGCAAAAGTCATTTTCTCAAGGACCTAAAGATTGTCAGAAGTGCGGGAAGAGGCACCATGGACAGTGTTTGAGCTCTCAGATTTCATGCCAGTACTGTGGAACTGTTGGACACGATAAGTCCAATTGTTTGAAGAAGTCAGGAGCATGTTTCGAGTGCGGGGCCCTGGGGCACAAGGCTATGGATTGCCCCCGCCAGACACAGAGTGTGGGTGGAAGCAGTGCTACCGTTCAGAGGCCACCAACGACTACTTTTGCACCAAAGAAATACGAGCCCCAGAGGGCTAAGGCCAGAGCATTCCAGATCTCTGCTGATGAGGCACGTGAGACGCCTGATGTTGTTACCGGTATCTTTCTCCTTAACTCTTTACCAGCTCGCATATTATTTGACTCTGGTGCGAATCGTTCATTTATATCGTATGTGTTTACTCGACATCTAAATGTTACACCTAGTACTTTATCTATGCCTGTATCTGTGGAGACCGCTAATGGTTCCATTGTTCTTGCGACTGAAGTCTATAAGAATTGTGTTTTGAATCTCGAGGAACATAATTTCCCTATTGATTTGATTCCGATGGTTATCGGTGGATTCGATGTTATCGTAGGCATGGATTGGTAGGCAGCCAATAATGCCAATATTCTATGTTCGAAGAGTTTAATACGAATTCCTGTTGAACACGAAAATTGTATATATATTTTCGGTGAGCGTCGAAGTGGAGACATGGGTCTAATTTCCATGATCAAGGCCCGTAGACATATCTCTAGAGGTTGTGAGTCTTTTCTTGCTTATGCTATTGATTCTTCCGAAGTAAAGAAGTCTGTTTCTGATATTCCCATTGTTCGGGAATTCCCTGATGTTTTTCCTGATGAGTTACCAGGCTTGCCGCCCAATAGGCAAGTTGAGTTCCGTATTGACTTGGTGCCGGGAGCAGCCCCGATCGCTCGTTCACCATATCGGTTGGCACCTGCAGAGATGAAGGAGATGATGTCTCAGCTGCAGGAACTTCTTGATCGAGGATTCATTCGACCGAGCACATCGCCGTGGGGTGCTCCGGTTTTGTTTGTCAAAAAGAAAGATGGTACCTTTCGGATGTGCATTGATTATCGAGAGTTAAATAAGGTTACCATAAAGAATAAATATTCGTTACCTCGTATCGATGATCTTTTTGATCAGTTGCAAGGTGCGTCATACTTCTCAAAGATCGATCTGAGGTCTGGCTATCATCAGTTGAAGATTAATGAGGCTGATATCCCAAAGACCGCTTTTCGTACTAGGTATGGACATTATGAGTTTCTAGTTATGCCATTTGGCTTAACCAATGCTCCAGCAGCATTTATGGATCTAATGAATCGAGTCTGTCGTCCGATGCTTGATAAGTCAGTAATAGTTTTTATCGATGATATCCTTGTATACTCGAAATCTAATCTGACCATGCCATGCACTTGAGGCAGTTGCTAGAGTTGTTGCGAAAGGAGCAACTATATGCCAAGTTTTCAAAATGTGAATTTTGGTTACATGAGGTACAGTTCCTTGGCCACACAATTAGTGGCAAGGGAATTTCTGTTGATCAATCTAAAGTTGAGGCCATCCGAAATTGGAAGCAACCCCGTAATGCCTCTGAGGTCCGCAGTTTTCTTGGTCTTGTTGGCTATTATCGCCGATTCATCCGCGATTTTTCTAAAATCGCAGTCCCTTTGACCGCCATGACTCGTAAAAGTGTTAAGTTCTCTTGGGGAGTGTCGCAGGAAGTAGCATTTCAGGAATTAAAGAAACATTTGAGTGAAGCTCCTATTCTTTCTTTACCTGAGGGTAATGAAGATTTTGTGGTTTATAGTGATGCATCACTACACGGTCTCGGATGTGTTTTGATGCAACGGGGTAGAGTTATTGCTTATGCATCCCGTCAACTTAAAGACTACGAAAAGAATTATCCTACTCACGACTTGGAGTTAGCCGCTGTTGTTTTTGCCTTGAAATTATGGCGACATTATCTGTATGGTACCCGATGCCAGTTATTTACCGACCACAAGAGTCTCAAGTATATCTTTGATCAGAAAGAGTTGAACATGCGTCAACAACGGGCCATGGAATTATTCAAGGATTATGACTGTGAAATACTATACCACCCGGGTAAAGCTAACGTGGTGGTCGATGCTCTAAGTCGCAAGTCCTACTCTGGCATTCTATGTTGTGCAACAGCCCGAGTTCCCGCTAAGACCGCTATGATTGTCGAACTTATTCGATTTCAGACTGAAGCTTTGACCGATGAACACATTAAGTCTGAGCGTATGGTTGGGTATGTCGATCGCCTTTCTCCCGATAGTCGAGGTGTTATGTTGTTTGATGCTCGTATTTGGGTACCTAAACGAGGGGGTATTCGTGATATTGTTTTGTCTGAGGCCCACAATTCCCGACTTTCTGTTCATCCGGGTAGTACAAAGATGTATCGGGACTTATGTGAGGATTTTTGGTGGCCGGGCCTGAAAAGGGACGTCGGCGAATATATTTAGAATTGCATAGTTTGTCTACAAGTTAAAGCAGAGCATCAGAAACCATATGGCAGTATGCAGCCGTTGGATATTCCACAATGGAAATGGGAGGCGATTTCCATGGACTTTGTGACAAAACTACCCAAGACTCTACGACAGCATGACTCTATCTGGGTTGTAGTTGACCGACTCACAAAGAGTGCACACTTCATTCCCGTTAGAGAAAACTATTCTATGGATCGGTGGGCACAAATTTTTATTGATGAGATTATTGCTAGGCATGGAGTTCCTAAAAAGATTGTGTCCGATCGAGACTCTCGTTTCACCTCTCGATTCTGGCAGAATTTTCAAAAGGAATTGGGCACGCGTGTCACCCTTAGTACCGCGTTTCACCCTCAGACCGATGGCCAGAGTGAGCGGACGATTCAGACGCTCGAAGATATGTTGCGCGCGTGTATCATTGAGTTTGGTGGTAACTGGGATACACACTTGCCGTTGATTGAGTTTTCCTATAATAACTCATATGATTCCTCTATTGGCATGGCACCATTTGAAGCGTTATATGGTCGCCGGTGTCGTACTCCTACGTGTTGGCGTGAGGTTGGCGAACGACCTATTGGTGGTCCGGAGCTACTACAGATTACTCATGACAAGATCCAGATCGTTAGGGAGAATATGAAGGCGGCTCAAGATAGACAAAAGAAGTATGCAGATAAGAAGCACCGACCTGTTGAGCTTGAGGTGGGTAGTATGGTTATGCTTAAAGTGTCGCCTTGGAAAGGCATAATGCGGTTTGGGAAGCGAGGCAAGCTTAGTCCTCGATTTATTGGACCTTACAAGATTATAGAGCGCATCGGTGCACAAGCGTATCGACTTGACTTGCGACCTGAGTTAGCCGGAGTACACGATGTATTCCACGTGAGCTATTTGCGCAAATGCCTAAATCACGGAGAAGAGATGGTGCCTACTTCAGATGTGCAGATAAATGAAAAGCTTCGTTATGTAGAGGAACCTGAGAAGATCTTAGACTCGAAGGTCAACAAGTTACGCAACAAAGAAATTGAAATGGTTTTGGTTAAGTGGAGGCATCATCGTGGACCGAATCATACTTGGGAGACTAAAGCTGAGATGTTGTCCAAATTCCCTCATCTATTCGAAGTCTGATGATCTCGAGGACGAGATCAAGCCAACGGGGTAGAGATTGTAACGCCCGTAAATTTCGGTAAATTCATTTCTGCTATTTTATATTCAATCAAAAAAATAAAGATATTTATAAAAATCAAAATTAGGCAATTCCGTCATCATATTTGTAAAGAACGCGAAAAATCGAGAAGAATGACTATAATATCGAATATTTCACTTTTTGGGATATCGGGTGCAAATACTGACAGTTTACGAATTTGACTGGGTTGGAAGAGGAGAGCAGACAAGGCACGCCTCCTCCCACTCCCTGCATTCCCTCTCCCTCTCCCTCTCTACTCTTCTTCCTCCATACTTGAATTTTTTTATTCCAAAAACCACTCCCTTTTACTTCTCTTTACAAAAATCAATCATCACATTTCTTCTATAAATAAAGCCTCCTTTATCCTTCAAAAATCCAGAGATAATTTCATCACTTAGAGCTTGTTGAAGGAGGTGTTGATCTTGTGAATTTCCACCAAAAACTCTTCTTCAAGGAAGGCTTCAATTAGTGGTATTTTTCTCTAAAATTCGTATTTGAATATTGGTGTATGTGTGAAATCCGATTTTGAGCATCAAAGTGTGTTTACAATCATCTACAATGTCTAATTTTGTGTTTATTGTCATCATCTTCTTCGTTTTTCTTGAAAAGCTTCAAAACACCATTAATGGTGAAATCTTCAAAACATGATTTAAAACCTTGAAATTGTTAAATGATGTTAGGAATTTGTTTATAAGCTTGTTTGTAAAGTTATCTCGTGATTTCAAAGGGAAATTTGAAGTTTATAGCAAAGATTTGATAATTTTATAAAATTTGTGTTCTTGATGAAAAAAGAAATGAAAGAGAGAATTAAATGGTGAATTTGATGTTTATGTGTGAGTGTTTTTATGTTTAAATGTTGTAAGGATGTTTTGGGTTGTTTTGGTAAGGCATATATATATTTGATAAGTGTTAAAAGTTGGTTTTGAAGTTAAAAACGTCAAAAAATAGCTTCTGTTCGACATTCTGGAAAATGGGTGAACTGCACAAGTCGTGGTCACGACCAAGTGTAGTGGTCACGACCTAAGGTAGTGGTCACGACCAGATGTAGTGGTCACGACATGCGTAGTGTTCATGATCTGTTGTAGTGGTCATGACCTGTGTAGTGACCATGACCCTTTGTAGTGGTCATGACTTATGTAGTGACCATGACCTTCTGTAGTGGTCATGGCCCAGCAAAAAAGACATCATCTTTCTATTTCAGTGTAGTGGTCTTGATACTAGGCTCTGTCATGGTCATGACACCCTGGTAATGATCACTACCCCGGTCTAAATAACAAAGCCTAGATTTTATAATAAAGTTAGAAAGTTTGATAGTAGACCGTCATTTTATGATTCCAGGTTTGAAAGTATAAATCGGTGACGTGTATCAGTTGATTAGTGGCTAGACGTCTCGGGCTTGTGTGGACTTTTGACCTCAATAAAATCGTGAGTAACAATGTTGTGAATTCATAACTTTGCATATACTTGTTAATTGCTATCATCAAAATTACTTGTTAATCTCGTTCTCTTATTATAAGTTTCACAAGCAACCTTATATGATTCATATGATTCACTCTTATGTTTATTTGTGGGGTGTCGTCCCTTTCCACATACATGCATGATATGGTATACACTGATTGTGATGCTACTCCGTGTGGCAAAACAGATATTGTAGGGAGTGCCGTCTCCTTGAAATACTGATTGGGAGTGCCGTCCTCCTACGGATATACACAGGTTGGGTGCCGTTCCCCGCTTACGACTCTCGGGAGTGCCGTCTCCCTTCTTTTACATGTACTTTCAATTATTACATATATGCACTGTATGCTTTCACCTTGTTACTCGCTAGGCTGTGAGCTTACCCCATTTGGGGAATTACTTTTCAGGTGGAGATAAAGGTAAAGGCCCGATGGGCTAAGTTATCATTAGCTAGAAGGATGCTTAAAGTTGCGGATTTTTGTAGAAGACTTATCTACATTAGTGCCACCTTATGATGTTTTGGGTCGGGTAGACTATTTGATCAATAGTTGGCATGTAATGTACTAGTATATTGACTTATGTTGTATTCCGCTTGACTTGGCATTTGACTTTGAATGAATATTTAATTACTATCGACGAAAAGTTTTAAATTATCCCGTATTTTTAGAAGTAATAACTTTACGATCCTGTATTTGTCCTAAATAGATTAGGACGGGTGTTTCAGTTATGCCTATTTGCGTTATGCCCATTTGCAGGTTATATATTGTTATTATATACTGTTTATCACACCAAAAAGGGTTTACAAAAACAAGTCCTACAAAAAAATGGGTTTACAGAGACAAAAATGGTGCTACCTCACACCGATGTTCTCCGTGTACCGAAATTTTAACGATGTGGTTGACATCTTTCATTTCCGCCATTGATGAGCTTGAAAAGCTTCAAAGAGAAAAAACAAGAAAGACTAGGGTGAGATAGTGGCGATTTGATGGATATTTTCGTGAGAAACTCTCACGACCTATTTTCGGTGAGTTTTGATGAGGGTTTTATTATGTTCAAATTGAGTCTGTTATGAGTTTTGATTAGGTTTTATTGTGTTCAAGTTATTTCTGTTTTGAATTTTGATGTGGGTTTTCTTGTGTTCCTGGTTCAGAACCTTTGTTGTGAAAACATGTCTGCTCTCGATGCGCTAATGCTAACATGGGGAGATAGTTGGGAAGCGGGTTTAAGGACTAAGTGGCTAATTTTGGTTTTTCTGGTTTCTTATTTGTATCTCTATGTATTGTTTATAGCGATGTGGAAATTACCTATTGATCGTTCTTCAACTTTCCATTATTGTGATTCACGTGGACGCGATATTTATCCATCAACTAATGATTCATCTTCGGTCAAGGTTGTCTCTCTCAGCTATAGTGAGAATGGTTCCTTGCCTCCTGCTTCCACCACTTCTATGCGTTGGCCGAACTTAAGGGAAGCTATAGACTGAAAGTTTCTGATTATAGGTGGAATGTGTTATTAATTATATTGGAGTTTATTCCCTTTTAATGATTCTAGACTGAAAGTTTTGTTGGGACGGAATGTTTTCTGTTGTGGTGTCTGTTAGGGACTGTTCATCGGTGGGTGTTGCTTTTGTGGTCTACGTTTAATTGTGTGATGAATTATGCCCATTTGCAGGTTATATGTTGTTATTATTTGCTTTTTTTGGATAATCATATCCAAAAAATTTTAGATTTTTTCATGTGTTACGCCCATTTGCGTTATGCCCATTTGCAGGTTATATATTGTTATTATATACTGTTTATCACCCGAAAAATACAAAAACAAATCCAACATAAAAATGGGTTTACAGAGACAAAATGGTGCTGCCTCACACCGATGTTCTCCGTGTACCGGAATTTTATAAACGTGGTTGACATCTTTCATTTCTGCCATTGATGAGCTTGAAAATCTTCAAAGAGAAAAAAACAAGAAAGACTAGGGTGAGATAGTGCCGATTTGTTGGATATTTGCGAGAGAAACTCTCACGACCTATTTTTGGTGAGTTTTGATGAGGGTTTTATTGTGTTCAAATTGAGTCTGTTATGAGTTTTTTATTAGGGTTTTATTGTGTTCAAGTTATTTCTGTTTTGAGTTTTGATGTTGGTTTTCTTGTGTTCAGACCTCCTGTCTTATCGTCTCTTGTGCCAGACTTGGTTTCAGAACCTTTGTTGTGAATAAATGTCTGCTCTCGATGCGCTAATGCTAACATGCAGAGATAGTTGGGAAGCGGGTTTAAGGACTAAGGAGCTAATTTTGGTTTTTTCTGGTTTCTTATTTGTATCTCTATGTATTGTTTATAGGGATGTGGAAATCACATGTTGATCGTTCTTCAACTTTCCAGTATCGTGATTCACGTGGACGCGATATTTATCCATCAAATAATGGTTCATCTTCGGTCAAGGTTGTCTCTCTCGGCTATAGTGAGAATGGTTCCTTGCCTCCTGCTTCCACCACTTCTATGCGTTGGCCGAACTTAAGGGAAGATATAGACTGAAAGTTTCTGATTACAGGTGGAATGTGTTATTAATTATGTTGGAGTTTATTTATTTTTAATGATTCTATACTGAAAGTTTTGTTGGGACGGAATGTTTTCTGTTGTGGTCTCTGTTGGGGACTGTTCATCGGTGTGTGGTCTACGTTTAATTGTGTGATGCGTTATGCCCATTTGCAGGTTATATATTGTTATTATTTGCTTTTTTTCGATAAGCATATCCAAAAAATTCTAGATTTTTACATGTGATATTGATTAATTTGTCGTCCATTGCTGGTTAAATGGTGAATTCAACCAACTTTCTGGATCATCCATGTCGTTTGAGTTTTCGTTGGTAGATTAAAAGGTAAGGTTGGAGAATTAGAGACATTTGTTCTCTAAGCCAGTTGAATTCACCAAAAATCGTAACTCTGCTCTCTATGTTTTGCAAATATCCATGGCATTTTAAGACAATTACTGATCTTTCCAAATGAGTTATCAATCTTTTATACTCAAAACACAACTCTTGAACTAAGAATGGTTGTATTTAGATGGCATAGAAAAGAACAGCTTAGACACACGTTACTATTTTATTCAAGCAGACTTGCATGCACGGAAAATCACACTTCAATGCACGATCTGATTTCTCACTCTTGGTTATCTCACAATCCTTAGAAGCTTCCTTTTATATTCTGACTGTGAATCTCAGTAAAGCTTCTTCATTGGACGATGAGATAGTGGGATGTCTTTCCAAAAAGACAAAACAACTTTTCTGCACATTTTGATAAAGTAGACTTGTCTTCATGTGGCAGAATCTTTGTCTTTTCCTTTTTGTCTCTGTTGCATAAGGCTTTAACCAAAAGAGAAATGTCAACTTTGCATCTTTCTTCTTTTGTTAAGGCCATTTTGATATAAGAAATGGTCTGTCACCCATTTCAAATATCATTTTATCTTCATGTAACTAAACAGCGTAGGCAGCTTTGGCAGTTTCTGTTTTCCACTTTATCTTCGACTTGTAAACTGATTTTATAGCAAAAAACAATACATGAGGACTTGGAAACATATTCCATGAAGTGTTTGGCCTGTTCACAAAGAACATGTTCTGTTCACAAAGAACAGAACACTTACAATCTGTCCAAGCTGCTCAATAGAACAGAGCAGCGTAGACAGTTTATGTCCAGCCTGTTCAGCAGACAGAACAACTTGGACAATCTGCCTTTGTTGCAACGAATGCAACAGGGTAAACAACTTTGACTTATATTGCAAATCACTTTTCAGGTTTCAATAAGGTATTAACATGCCTTAAATTATACCTTCAAGTGCATCAAATAGGTTTGATTAAAAATCTCCCCCTAAGATGTAGAGCATGTTTGACCGAGACCTTTTTGTGCCTAACATGATCTCTTGGTAATTGACATATATGTAAAAAGAAAATTTGTGTTAATGAGAATTATAAACTATTGAAGGTGATGAGAATTATAAAATCTATGTCAGCGTCCTTGAGCAATTGAAGGTGATTATCTTTAAACCCTCTAGCCTTCATTTCTTGGTGAAATAACCTGATAATATTTGTGATTGTAGAACCCACAAACATCTATGAATTGAGTAGGCGAATACATAAACA
This sequence comes from Centrapalus pauciflorus, assembly GCA_020465985.1. Lineage (NCBI taxonomy): Eukaryota > Viridiplantae > Streptophyta > Magnoliopsida > Asterales > Asteraceae > Centrapalus > Centrapalus pauciflorus. The sequence continues at coordinate 46,162 of JAANYP010002662.1, forward strand.
GTTTTAGCAACCCATTATGGATGCTCTAATAAACTAATATCAACAATGTAGTAGTTGAAATGGTGGAAAGGGACTGAAAGAGGCTGAAATGGCAAGACCATTCCTCATATTTTCACAATTAATGTGATTGATCCTTATTTGTTTTGCACCATTTTTAGCATTTTATACCAACTTCAATTTTCGGGAGGATACAAGTCCTCAAACAGAGTTTACTCTGTTCTCTTAACGATCAAAGTGTTTCTGAATTCTATATTAACTAGCTACATGTTTTATATCAACCAAGTTGCAATAGGGACTAATTATGTATATATGACTGCAAAAGTTTTTAAATTGCTGATGCTATAGTATTTGCTGCTTTTGAGCATGAAGTTTTTTCCTTATTAGTCTCATGTCTGCTTGACGCTGCTGATGAAGCAGTAAGAGCGACAACCGCAGCTACCACCCCTGCCACTGCCACTGAGACTGCCACATGTAGTTGAGCATTGTGTGTTCTAAGCTCATGCTTCCTCCTCATTTTCATTTAGATGTTGGTAGTATATGGATTATTTCATTAATAAATTGCAATTGTGGCAAAACAAGATCTGTTTGCTTTGCATATTTTTCAGTTGATTATGTAGATCTTGATTCGTACATATTGATCTCTTGGTAATTGACATATATGTAAAAAAGAAAACCTGTGTTAATGAGAATTATAAACTCTTGAAGCATGTCAGCATTTATTTCTTATTCGAATACCACTCTATAGCATCTTTATCAATTTGATTAGGTGTTGGGGAGGATACAAGTCCTCAATTTTCGGGAGGATACAAGTCCTCAAACAGAGTTTACTCTGTTTTCTTAACGATCAAAGTGTTTCTGAATTCTATATTAACTAGCTACATGTTTTATATCAACCAAGTTGCAATAGGGACTAATTATGTATATATGACTGCAAAAGTTTTTAAATTGCTGATGCTATAGTATTTGCTGCTTTTGAGCATGAAGTTTTTTCCTTATTAGTCTCATGTCTGCTTGACGCTGCTGATGAAGCAGTAAGAGCGACAACCGCAGCTACCACCCCTGCCACTGCCACTGAGACTGCCGCATGAAGTTGAGCATTGTGTGTTCTAAGCTCATGCTTCCTCCTCATTTTCATTTAGATGTTGGTAGTATATGGATTATTTCATTAATAAATTGCAATTGTGGCAAAACAAGATCTGTTTGCTTTGCATATTTTTCAGTTGATTATGTAGATCTTGATTCGTACATATTGATCTCTTGGTAATTGACATATATGTAAAAAAGAAAACCTGTGTTAATGAGAATTATAAACTCTTGAAGCATGTCAGCATTTATTTCTTATTCGAATACCACTCTATAGCATCTTTATCAATTTGATTAGGTGTTGGGGAAGAAGTTGGAGTCCTCTTGAAGCATATGACATCAAGAGCAACAATTTTATGTCCATTTAAAAGCGAGACAAGACAAGGTGTTTATGTAAACATGTGAGATAGTTCATATATACTTATAGTTTGCTTAATGCAAGTAAAAGCTTCATTGTACAAACACAACTTGACCTTCTTAATCCAATAATCTACTTCATAAGCGAAGGTGTAGCTAAATGAAGCAATTAATCTCACGATGGGACATTTTGATGTGACTTTGCTGCCTCACGTTCCTCTCTTCTTCCCTTCTTAGGGGATTAAACTTTCACAATCTTCTCAAGACTTCTCCAAACTCACGTTTCATCACCACCGTCATCTTCATTAATTCTTCCCAACTAATCTTTAATTAAGTATGAATAGTTGAGACTTTAATGTACCAAATCAAGAAATAACAATGAATGATGTAAAATATATATAAGTTTGATGTTTTTAAAGGATTTTGGATGTATTGCAAGAAGAATCATTGAAATTCGAAATTAAATGAAAGTGCATTGTTGTTTTAAATAAACTTTTGGTATTTTAATGCTCAAAAGTATGAAATATCAATGAATGAAGATGTATGTTTATATATTTGGTCTTTTCTAAGGATTTTAAAATTGTGACAAATAGTCTTTTCAAAATTAGATGTCAAAAGAAAGTTTATTGCTATTTGATGTAAAGAATGACACTTTAATGAGTGAAAGTACAAATTTGCAGCAATAGGTGTAATGTTTTTATAGAAATGGAACTTTTAGAAGGTTTTTGATGTCTTGTGAAAATTTCATTGAAAATCGTCTTAATTTGAAAGATCATTGCCATAGTATGCAATTTCAGCATATTAAACTGCTATTTTGTGCAGATTCTGCACAAATCAAAGAGTTTCAGAAATTTTAATAATGCCAATGTTTCACATGTGTATATTTGGTGTAAAACATTCAATGATTAAAGCCAAAGTTAATTGCTATTGTTAGCGATTATAATTAATTAGTTAGAAGTTATTTTAGAGGGATTATGCTCTCACAATGCCTGAAACTCTTTTTGCTTAAAACTTTTTATCACAATACCAAATCTTAAATTTATAAAATTTTGGTTTGAAGCTTTAATTCGTGTGTTCTTTAATATTATATACTAGTTTATAACCCATGTATTACATGGATTAATTCAGAATATATATTTTAAACTTATATTGAACTTATAATAATTAATTATTTTATTTCTTGTTATATAGTTATAATAATCGTTGGTTATAATAAGAAAGTGAAATTAATATAAGAATATATAAAAATCAATCAAAGTGTTACCTTTTAATAAATGAAAATGGAAAGTATTTAAATACTTTATTTATTTATTATTAGTAAATGGTAAATTTATAATTGTAATTATGGAAAAGAGATGGGAAAACAAAATTTTGGATGAACATGAGAGTGACATGTGTGAGAATATGTATGTTCTACTTTATAATAGATATAAATTTGAATTGTTTTAGTTGGTCAAATTAATCGAATGGAAGTGCATGTTTTTGGTTTGATTTGGTGACTACAAGATAATTATCAAAAACTCATTAGTTGGATATGTAGGTTTAAGTGTTCAAATGAATCAAATGGAACTGCATTGCTAAAGTTGGATATTAGCGGTCTAGGAGTTTGGTTCTTGGTTAATGGAACTGCATTGCTCTTGTTGGATATTGGCCGCCGCTTTGTGCGGGTGCAACTGGTTATATTTATATATGATATAACTGTAACCAACAATTTTATATTTATAGATGGAATCTCAACCAAAATAGACAGACAAAAACAAAACTCACCTCCCGCCGGCTACCCTTCGGAATCTTCCAAATCAAATTGAAAAAAAATGCAGAATATGCGAACAAGTTTGTTCAACATCTTTTTATATCTTCTGGTTGATTTCGATGGCTGCTCTCTCGATTCTCAATAATTTTCAGCTTATATTTGCCGATCATCAATCAAACCCTTTGGAGTGTTCAAGAAATCTTCCATTACCGAGAACCTGGTTTCAGTTTTCTCAATCTAGGGTGCATGGAACATCTCTGAGACGATTCCATGTGGTGAAAGACTCATTGGTTGGTAAGTTTTGTATATTTTCATGGGTTATTCCTAAACAATTGTTGGCTATTTGATGTTAGGGGTGTTAGAATGTGAGTTTTGTAAGTTGTTGATATTATATTCAATGATCAAAATAAGTTAATCGATTGTAATTTAGGGTTTATACTATTACAATATCTGGAAATGAACAATTGAAGGGAAAGGAAATTGGAGAGAGAGTCTATTCTCTGAAATCTGAATAATGACCGGTACAATTCATATTACCTATTTATATTGGAAAGCTAACTAACTGATTGTCTAACTAATATAACAAAAATTTAAGTAACCGTCTGTTTGATTGTTTTTTTGATCAAGTCCTGTCTGGATTAAATTATATATCTGAATTAAGTTGATCGTTCGGAAAAAAACGCTACTATTGTTTGTTATGTGCTGACTGCTGAATAATCTGTCTGAATAAAGCAATTAGCAAATTACCCTTTAGTTTAGTAAATTTGATTTTCTATTGATACCTTGATAAAATTAACCATCAACTGATCCATGACAGATTGACAATTCATAAAACAATTACCAAAACTCAATTTTGACTTTCTCCAACTTCTTCCAATTTCTTCTCTGGCCCCTCTCTCTTTCAACCAAAACAAAATTGGTTAAAAACCCACTTTAAATTCTCCTCTGTCCTTTTTCTTTTTCTTGTTATGGGCTTATGGTGAAAAAAATGTTATCTACCTAGATCTCACGATAACAAAGAAAATATGCTTCTTTCCCATGTCCCAACCTGGCAACCTTACCTCTATTGTTACAGCTGAAGCCTTGTTTCAAAGTTCCAACTGCATCACAGATCTCTGTGTGTGAGTGTGTGTGTGTAATGGAGGAAAAGACAGAATCAAGGATAGTCTCCGGAAAGTATGGCAGTGAAACAAGAATTTAATGAAGGTAAGAAATTATTGTTGAGGATGAGATGTGGGTGATCTTTGATCTCTACAACAATGAATCAGGAGGGTAAAATCGGGAGACACAATACTGAATGGGGACATGTTAGCTTTGGGGACTTTACAAAATGTCTCACCGAAATTTTTATATTTAATGAATAAGTCCCAAACAAACACTGCTCGTGGTTAATTTCATATCCATTCAGCTTAATAAGTTCTAAACAAACTCATCCTAACTAAATAATGTAAAACTCCTGTTCAAGATGAGCCTGCAAAGATGTCTTTGAGAGCCATTTTGGACATTGAAGGTATCAACTTGTTCCGAGGCAGTGGCTTTGTAAACATTAAAACATATCAGCCAATTGATGTTGAGTTCGAATTGGCATGAGCTTGATTGTATTATCGGCTACTTTCTCTCTTTGAAGTGACAATCCACTTCTATATGTTTTGTACAATTGTACGCTCATGAAAAGTCGGATTATTAGCCAATTGAATAGCTGATATGTTGTCACAAAACATTAGTACTGGGCTATTGTCAAGAACTCCAAAATCTCGTAGTAAGTGTTTTAAACACACAAGTTCAAACGTGGTAGAAGCCATTGCTATGTATTCCGCTTCGATAGACGAGCGGGACACAACTGACTGTTTCTCGGAATGCCATGACACCAATGAATCGCCTAGAAAAACACATTAACCTGAGATGGATCGTCGAGTGTCTGGACAAGTTGCCAATCTGAATCAGAAAAGGCTTTCAGTTGTAATGATGAATTTTGAGTTTTCCTGGAGCTGATACTTGGCCAGGATTGTTCTTAAGATACCGAAGCAAGTGATTAGCAATGCATGTGTGGAACTCGAGGAGCACTCATGAACTGGCTGAGTTTTTGAACCGAGAAAGCAATATCTGGCCTAGTGATAGTAAGATAAATCAATCTACCAATTAATGTCGTATATTGGGATTGATCATCAATCAGTTCTCCTTCATGATTTGACAATCGAATTTTTGGATCCATCGGACAGGAAGTAGGCTTGGCAGCTAACAGCCCTGCATCTTCAAATAATATGAGTGTATAATGGCGTTGAGTAACAAAAATACCATTGCTTGATCGTGCAATTTCGAGCCAGAGAAAATATTTTAGATTCCCAAGATCCTTAAGCTTGAAACGATTACTGATACGGATCTTGAGTGATTCAATTTCCTAAGTAGATGCCCCTGTGATGACGATATCATCAACATACACGAGTAATGCAACATACGTGGAACCTTCACCTTTATAAAACAGTGAATAATCAGCCTTTGATCGAGTATAACCTTCTGAAATCATGAACATAGAAAACTTAGCATACCACTATCTTGATGCTTGTCTTAAGCCGTATGGTATATCCATATATATCACCATTGAGGAAAGCGTTATTCACATTAATTGGATTAATGGCCATGAATTCTGTGCTGCAAGGGAAAGAACCTTGACTGTTACCAGTTTTGTAACAGGTGAATACGTGTCGATAAAACCGACCTCTTCTTGTTGTGTAAATCCCTTAGCAACTAATCTCGCCTTATATCGTTCCAGTGTTCCATCTGCTCGATGTTTGACCTTGTAAACCCATCTGCACCCAACAACATGTTTATCTAAAGGCAAAGGAACAATGATCCATCTTATTAGCTTCCATAGCATCTAACTCAATTCGCATGGCTTCCCTCCATTCCTTATGTTTGACGGCTTCATGATAGAATCGTGGTTCAGATTGAGATGATAGAGCCATAACATATGTTTTGGAATCTGATGACAACTTATCATATGATAGATACTTTGAAAGAGAATAAGGATTTGACGTTGTCTCAATATGATTCATCTGGTTACAATGAAAATCTTTGAGATAGGATTATGAGACCTTGACGATCTTCTGAAGTTGTCTGATTGAAGCAGCGACAGATCTGTTCGATTTTGATTATTACAAGATTGGTCAGCTTGTGTTTGATGGACAACTTGGAAGTAATTTACAAGATTCATTCATGACAGCTATTGGAATAACAACAAAGGGAAATGAGTCAGCTCAGAGTTGTGACGATTTTTGAAATGGGAAACACTTTCATGAAACATCACATCTCTTGAATTAAAGATCTGATGTGTTTCTAAGTCATACAATTTGTATGCCTTCATTCCCATAGGATAACCAATGAAAGCACAAACTCTAGCTCGTGGATCAAATTTTGTTCTATGTGAAGAGTATGCGGAAGCCAAAGTCAAACAACCAAACACTTGTAAAGATGAGTAATCTGGGGTATGCAAAAAAAGCTTTTCATAGGGAGACTGGCCATTAAGAACACAAGGTGTCCTGTCAATCAAGTATGTGGCAGTGAGCACACATTCATACCACATATGAACATGAATATTTGACTAGAGGAAAAAAGCCCGTGCAACGTTTAACAAATGTTGATGTTTTCTTTCAACAACTGAGTTTTGTTGAGGTCTTTCAACGCATGAATGTTGATGCAGAATTCCATTTGGACTGAAATATTCAGCAAAATCCAACTTCTTTGCATTATCAGATCTAAAACTTTGATTTTGGCATCAAATTGCGTAAGCACCATGCTACAAAACTTTGGAATTATCAGCTGCACCTCAGATCTGTGTTTAATCAAGTATACCCATGTGAATTGTGTACAAACATCCACAACAGTCACAAAGTATCTGTGTCCATGATGAGAACTAACATGATACGGACCCATATATCGCAATGTATCATATCAAAAGCTCTATTCGAAAGTTTATTAAAAGAAACGAAACGTAGGTTTCTTTGTGTAGCTTTTGGACAAACATGACATGGAACATTTGAAACGGAAGTTGAAGAATCTTTATTAGGCTATTGAGATCTAATACCAGTCAACTTGACATTAGAAGGATGACCAAACCTTTGATGCCAAGGCTCAAAAGAAACTAAGTTGCCCTTGGTTATAGTTCTATTACGTATCAAGCTCTTTATCATCAAGAACATACAGATCAACTTCTTTATTACCCCTCCCAGTCATCTTCCTGTTGAAATTTTCCTCCTGAATCAAAGCGTAATTCCAATTAAATTCAACAAATATGCTTTTGTTAGCGGTTAGCGCACTAACAAAGATCAAATTGAAGTGAAATTCAGGAACACATAGAATATCACTGATGATTAAGCAATCAGCCATGTGAACGTCGCCAATAAGATGGACTTTGATAAAATTTTTGTTTGGCAAAGACACCTTGTAGTTATTGACTCTCCTTATGTTAACCAGCAACTTCTCGTCGTAACATATATGTCGAGTAGCTCCAGCTGAAGTATGCATGTTGTAAGACGTAAAACAAGATATACCTGTTGAGTCATCTAGACGGTGATTTGAAGTAGTCGCCATGTTGATGGATGCCATATGACTGGACAAGGCTTCCGTAAGTTTTTGACATTGAGCAGAAGTGAATTTGCAGACCACTTCATCGATGTTTGAACTTGGCTGATCATCATTTGGAGATTCAACTATGATTTTATTGACCTTCTGTGGCATCTTATAACCAGGAGGATATCCATGAATTTTGTAACATTTCTCAACTGTGTGATCAGACTTCTTACATTGAGTACAAAAAGGACGATCTCTTTTCACTCCCATAGAAAATTGAGAGGGTCTATTGTTTCCGTTGTTCACATTAAAAGCCATAGCTGATCAATATTTCCTTTCACAGATTCTGTTTTTCTTCTTGCATTACAAGTGAGAAAATACGATTAATAGGTGGAAGAGGATCCATGAGAAGGATTTGACCTCGAACATGAGCAAAGGAATCATGTAATCCCATCCGAAAATTCATTGTATACTCCAGTTGAATATAATAATCCACATCTTTGACTCCTCCACAAATACATGTGTTACATGAACGGTGTGGCCTATAATTTGCTAATTCTTCCCACAGAGATTTCAATTTTGTAATTATATGCTAACAGAGTCCTGATTTTGAGACAAATCAGATCTGGTTTGATTTGGAAAATTCTAGGGCCATTACTTTGCTGAAATCTGTCTCTCAGATCAGTCCAGATTTCAGTGGACGTATCAACGAAAATCATGCTAGCAGAAATTTCTTTTGAAACAGAATTTTGGATCCAAGAAATTACCATGTTGTTATGAGACCACAAAATTGTTCCATTCGAATTAGTTCCATTAGGTTTTGCTATCGATCCATCAACAAAACCTAATTTGTTTTTGACTGATAAAACAATCGTCATTGCTCTGCTCCAGGAAGTGTAATTATCTCCGGTGAGAGGCTGCGATACAAGGACTAGGGGTGAGCGACGGGTACCATTTCCCGAACTCGAACCGGTACCGACCGATACCGAATTAATATATTCGGTCCGGTACTCGGTTTTTAATTAGCTAAAATTCGGTATTCGGTACTCTCGGTTTCGGTACCATATTTATCCCGAATATCCCGATCCCGAACCGAATATATAAATTAGCTAAAATTCGGTATTTGTAACTTTAAAACGTTAAATTTTGTTTGGTATTTGATATTCGGTTTTCGGTATTAGGAATTCGGTATTCGGTATTCGGGTGCAATATTTGGTGATGTATGTTTGGTATTTGGTATCTTTTCCTTATTCGGTCCCAATACGTGGCTGGCACCGAAAACCCGGTCCCAGAACCGGAACCGAACCGGCACCATATAAAATTATACGGTTTGATATTCGGTTCTTTCCAAACTAATAATTCGGTTTCGGTATTTTCGGGATCGGTACCTGTTCGGTACGGTTCAGTACCGAGCTCACCCCTAACAAGGACTAATCCTGGACTATCCGAATGGTGGAGTCGCTAATATTGCTCAATCCAGCAGATGAATTTTTAATTTGAGACACGATTGAAGTTGATTTGAAGAAGATAATGAAAGGAATCAATATTGTTTCAACACACAAACAAAATCAAGAAGAATGAGAGCACCAAGCATTTGCTCTGATACCATATTACAATATCTGGAAATGAACAATCGAAGGGAAAAGAACTTGGAGACAGAGAAAAAAGTGTTCTATTCTCTGAAATACAATTCATATTACCTATTTATATTGGAAGCTAACTAACTGATTGTCTAACTAAACTAACTAGCTAGATAATGTAAAATACTGAAAGAACTAATGTACTTTTGTATTTTTATTCATTTGGTCCTTAGTTTTTTTATATTCTAGTCCATGTAATTTTTTGTTGGTCCAAATTGATAAAAATATAAAAATATGATGAGTATTTTTCAAATGACATAAGAATTAAAGCCATTACTTTCATATTTTGATGGTATGGTTCTACCGACACTTTTAGGGTACAGGGGCTAAGCAAGAAAAAATTAATAGAGACACTAAACCTATAAAAATGTGATAGTATGTTGGTTGTTTTCAATATAAACCCATAGGTGGTGTTTGGTTTGCGAATGTAATTCAAATTTAGCTTGTTTAGAACTTTTGCTAACAAAAATGAAGAGTTAAATTTTTTTTATTTGACATCAAATTCTTTGTTTATAGAAATTTAGCATTCCTTCCAACTCAAACATGAATTACATTCCAACGCATACATGAATTAGATTCCAACATACATCTTTAAACCAATACTAAAACCTATCTTCTACTCTTACCATCAAACACACTAACAACTAGAATTTAAATTCTAATTTCTTCAAATTACATTCCGTGAACCAAACGCCACCTTATAATGAATACATGATTCCAAAGCTAGATTTTGGATTCTGGAGGTAATAATCACTTGTGATTGTGTTAAATTATGGGTTAATTCAGTGAAAAAATAGAAAAGCAACTGCTTTTTCATTTGTCCTTATTCTAGTCTTTACTATACGTTTATTGAATAATAGGTTTCTTATGAAAACATTGAATGACTAGAATGGGACAAATGAAATAGTACGTTGCTATTTATGATATAAACCCATACATTATCTACATATTATAATTAGTATTTATTTGTTGGAATGATATGAAGGAAATGGAGATAATCAATTTACGAGCGTATAATAGAGCATTTGCAATGGGTTCTTATTTTAGAGGTCCTTAGGATGATGTGGCAATGAGATGCCAACATGACACTCTTTATGAAGAACCAGTGATTGAACTTTGATTGAATTTGAAATCATTTTTGTTAAATGTGACTTTTGAATTGGTGACTCGAACTGATATCTGGCCGTAGTGAAGAAAGCGAATTGTTTGAAGTAGGTTGAGGCTGTTTAGTTGGGTTCAGCCAAATACTAATTAGTATGGCCATCACCAATATGCTGTTGATAGTTAGGTTTTGACTGTACTTTTGCTTATAAACACATGAATAAGATTAGCCCCCCTGCCCGTGGGACGTAGGTTGCATTGACCAAACCACGTTTATGTTGTTTTCTTCTATGTTTGCTTGTTCATTTCACAACAGTTTTGTTGTTCTTAGTATATAAGTTACTAGTCTAAATTGATTATTCCACATAATGAGATAATTATTACCAAAAACAGGGAAACAAGCAAACAGGTTATCTAATTCTAAGCACTAGAATATGATGTTGCAATAAACAATAATCAGTTACCGTGGACGACTGGACGTAACTTGATTACTCTGATCGTGTGAACCACGTAAATCCTTGTTGTTTTTGTTATTTGCGTTTTTGTTGTTTGTTGTTTTATGATCCTAACACGATGTTTGGTTGATGGGTTTGGGACTGATTGAAAAGATTTCGATTTTGATTCCCAACGACGGTGTTTGGATAACCTGATTGAGTTTCTAAGATTAAATTAAAACCCACAATGTATGGAGTCGTCCAAACCTGTGAAAGATGTTGGGCTTAGAAAACTCATTCGACCCTATCGTCAAACACTCAAACCCATACTTGTCTTGAATCCTGGACAATTAACCAGACTCGCATTTATGTGTAGGTATGGTTTCTTATGGGTTTTCGTTGAATTTACAGGAAATAATTAGAAGAAAAATGCAGTTTGACTTGCACTTAAAGTCAAACATGTGACTTTCCATTTCGAAAATATTATATGGATTTAATGAAAAATCATTAGTGATCTTTGTTACAAGATCTACCACTAGAAAATGATGGGTGTTCAATTTTGCAATAAACCCATACGCATGAGTTATGCAAAAAACAAAAAAAAAAAAAAAGAAGTTTTTGGTTTAAGTACAAAGACGGCTATTAATGGGTCTTTGGGGTGTGTTTAAATAGATTATTGTGACTTAAAAATTGCAATTATCAGCTTGAAGTGTTTGGTAAAACTGATTACGATCTTAATTTATTTTGTTATTTATGGTTATTTGGTCAAAATAATCAAATTTGGAGGAAGCATGAAGTTGCTGATTATTAAAAATACTACAAATTAACAAACCTATCTTCAGTTTTAATTGATTAACCGAATTTGTGGGGTCAAAATATGACATGTTTGAATCCTACAAATCGAAAATTTTCACTAACTTTGCAGTTGGTGCTTGCAGAAAGTATGTGTGTGAATGATGTCCCGATTCTTTCTGCTTCAGAGGTATCTCTCTTTCTAAATGCTCAAAGTATATTGAATTTTTGTTTACTTATATTGTTCCAAGTTTCCAATCCCTTCAGTTTCTCTTGACAAATTTAAAACAATAATTTCATTACTGATGATCTGATTTCGTCAAGGCAATTGAAAGATTGAGGAGAAGTCGAGAAGGTTATAAAAGTACACAACGATACTTGGCTATGTACTCGAGTGTTTTTGGTGGAATCATAACCGATGAAGCTGCCATGGTGATTCCAATGGACGATCATATGGTTCATCGAGGACATGGAGTCTTTGATACGGCTGCCATAGTGGACGGGTTCGTTATTTAATTTAACATTGGTTTATTAACTCATGTATTATATGGATTGATTTAAAAAATATCTTTTAAACTTGCATTGCGCTTATAATAACAATTATTTTTATTTATTGTAATATACTTGTGATAATAATAATAAATAATAATAGGCTATAATAATAAATGTAAAATTAATATTAGAACATTTTAATTTTTAAATTCAATTAAAGTGATACCTTCTAAACTTTTATGGATGAAATAGGACGGTAGTAGTTTATATAGTTTTATATTTTTTATATTAAATAAATGGGTTAAGGTCATTTTTGAATATCCAGCTTTCAAATTTGTCTCATTTAACCACTAAAGTATTTTTTTTTACACATTTAGCCACTAAACATTTTTATGTGCACATTTAGCCACTAAGCTATTTTTGTAGGTGTTAAGCCACTGAAAATTGTACACATTTGGCCACTAAACTATCATATTTTGTACACATTTAACCATTACTTTTAATCATTTTCCAAAATAGAACACTAAACTAAAGTTTAATGGCTAAATGAGACAAATCTAAAAGTTAGATGGTCAAAATGGCCTTAACCCTAAATAAACTAGTACGCTTTATAGTTGTAATCATGGAAAAAAGGTAGGAAAACAAAATTTTGGGAGAACGTGGAATGTGGAGCGCATGTGGCGAGAGAAGTTCCCCTTTATTACAACAGATCGGTTAGATAATGTTTTTATACTTCACTTGCTTTTCTCTTGCAACTATAAGCTCCACATGTATATTAGTAAGATGACCGCAACATCCAAGGAGTTGCATCAGGTTCGATCCATTCTAGATGGCGTCAACTCTTGAGGGTTACTTGTCTCCTACCCGAAATGCATTTATAAGGGATGGTTTGCCCACAACATGTATAGCTTTGCAAGGTATTGCATTAGTCCAGGTTTATCTGTCATGTCAACAAAGGTGGCTTAGGTGGAATTTATGGAAAAACATGTTTCATTTATAGTCAAATGCCTATAATGCCCTTTCATCGTGACCCATTGTTTGAAATTATCTTTTATCTTTTTCATTGATGTTATTTTTGGGGATCAAATCCACATTGAAATGGTCTTTAATGATCATTTGGGGGGCTTTAATTTATTTTAGCTTCAAATGTCTCTGACAAAAGGAACATTGTGTATAATTATTTCATTTTTATTTTAGGTAACCATGTTTCTTATTTTAATTATAAACCTATAATATAGTACTTGAAACCCTGAAATAGTTACTAGCAGAAGTACATTCCATTTGGTGCAATTATCCCTTTTTAACCAAGGTATCAGGTAAGGTATGCACTGCCATTACAAAAAAAAGATAGGTTTAAGGTCATACAATACCAAATTAAATTTTCAAATGTGCCTTTACATGAACTTTTTTTTCCTATGTAGAAATGTATCATATTGGAATGGAAAACTAAAGTATATATACCATATGTGTAAGAAACACTGTTCATGTATCATATCGGTACATTTGGAAATGTATGTTGGTATTGTGCAACCTTAATATAAAAAGATAATATAATTTTTGTCTTACAATATGCAAAATCTCAAAAAAGAAGTTTGACATGTGTACACTTTGTTCGACGCCAATCCGCACTGAACTGAACTTTTGCTAATATTATTTGCTCAAATGTATGTTGGTATTGCTCAAATTTTTACATGATATCGCAGATGCTTATATGAGTTGGAGCAACACCTTGATCGCTTTCTAGGTTCTGCAAAAATGGCGAAAATCGACCCTCCTTTTGATAAAGAAACTACGAAAACAATACTTGTACAAACAGTAAGTGCTTCAACCTGCAAAAACGGATCATTGAGATACTGGCTTTCATCAGGTCCTGGCGATTTCCAGCTCTCTCCCTCGGGCTGCTACCAATCAACTCTTTACGCTATCGTTATTCAAGACAAATCGCCTCCTACTTACAAGGGTATCAAAGTGACTACATCATCTATTCCAATAAAACCACCACAGTTTGCCATCATGAAGAGTGTAAACTATCTTCCGAATGTTCTTTCGAAAATGGAAGCCGAAGAAAAAGGTGCATATGCTGCCATTTGGTTGGACAACGAAGGGTTTGTTGCAGAAGGGCCTAACATGAATGTGGCGTTTGTTACTCGAGAGAATGAGCTTTTGATGCCTCGTTTCGACAAAATACTTAGCGGATGTACTGCAAAGAGGGTTTTGGAACTCGTAGGTGATTTAGTAAACGAAGGGAAAGTTAGAGATGTGAAAGTGAGAGACGTGAGAGTGGAGGAAGGGAAACGAGCACAAGAAATGATGCTGATCGGCAGTGGAGTTCTTGTTCGACCGGTTTTGCAATGGGACGATCAGGTCATAGGCAACGGTAAGAAGTTTTTACTCACAAGCATTCCCTTTCTCATATCATTCGTATTTTCTCGTATAATCTAGCTATATGTGTATGAAAATATGCTTATAGACGATAGGGGTGTAATAAAGTCGTAGTTTAAACTCACGAGCTCCTTGAGACCGACTCGATGTAAGTCATCCTGAGCTTGAGCAACTTGAGTAAGAAGTTTGCAAGCCTAATTGATCTTATATAAATTCACATTTTTAACCTTTTATATCTACGTAATTACTCTTCTATAATACGTAGTGAAGTCAAGCTTGTGTTTAATGACATATTATGCTCGTTTTTCGATACAAAATTGAGTGGAGCCAAGCCCGAAAGTATCGATTACTTCATCAAGCTTGAGCTTGAACTTGAAAGGATTTAGGCCGTATAATACCAATGTACTTTTCTGAATTTATTGATATGGTACATGTCATTTTTTCTCTTACACATACAGTACATATACTTTATTTTCCACTCCAATATGGTACAAATCTACATAATTGGTATAAAAAACCTGGCTCTATGTACAAATGTACCATATTGAATGGCAAACTAAAGTACATGTACCATGTGTAGGAAAACAAAGTTCATATACCATATTAATACATTTAAAAGTATGTTGGTATCGTACAACCTAAACCTGACTTGAAAATGAAGGTTGGATAATGTTTGTATCAATGGGACTTGACTCGATTTTGTGCATTCTTTTTGCAGGCAAAGAAGGCGTTGTGACGGAGTCTCTTCGAAAGCTTATTTTGGAGGACATGAAAAACGGGCCATCGACAGTACGCACTGCTGTTCCTTACTAGTTAAATTCCATGAGCATTTCCTGGTTGGAATACTATGTATATTGTCGATATGATGTACTTGCTGTGATGCTGAAACTGAAGTACTGTGGTTTCCTTCGTATCTCGGTAAGCGGAATTCTGTTTCGTTTACATCTTTGTATTCATTGCAGAAAGGTAAAAGTTAATCACAGGTTATCGCTGATAGATTAATCATGATTGTTAAGTTAATTATGTAATTTAGATTAGTTGATGTATGATTATTGTAATTAATGGAAATATAGGGACTAGAATAGTCAAATAGATAAACCGAAAGGGTGTGTCTCTTGATGAAAAGACACAACCATTCGAATAGGTACCATGAAAGGTTGCGTCCTTTCAAACGCACCTTTTAGTAGTTTATAAATAGGTTCCATAATCAAACTTGTAAATGTGTGAATTCGATGATTATGTTAATATAGATCAAGTTTTGATTATTCGATCCTGTGCCAATTTGTTTATCAAATAGATCCCCTTTCCCAACATTTGGTATCAGAGCCAGGTTCAAATCAAACCAGAATTTCATCATTTACCATTTACTGATTCTTAGCAAATCCCGAATTACACCAGAAGGTGATTCATTGAAGAATCATCATTGATACACAGCGGCAGAACATTGAATTGTTCTACAATCAACCGGCACCAATTCATCTTTTTCTTTCCCTGATTTCAATTCTAATTGAAATCAAAATTACCCCACAGTAGGCAACATAATCGAAGGCAACAAAGTCAAGGCAACGATTTTAGGGCAACGAAGTTTTACAAGAAAAACAGTAAGCCCCTATCAAGATATATACTGTAAACCCTAGAAAATTCATATTTTCATACTGAATCGAAGGCAACAGAATCAGAAAGATAGAACCTGATTCGAGAAGGCACCACCGCAGAAATTCCCAACGGACTAGTGCCACCACCGTAGGAGAAAACCCACGGGCAGACCACCACCGTAGAAACACCACGGGCAGACCACCACCGTAGAAAACCCACGGACAGAACCTCCATCACAGAACTACCGCCGTAGGAGAAAAACCCACGGGCAGAAACAATATCACAGAACCATCGTGAAACCATCACTGAACCACCACCGTCGCAGAACCACCAATAGCCACCATCAAATAGAGGCAGCGATTAGGGTTCCTGTTTTGCCCCAAATCAGAAACACATCCGAGAAAGCCATAGCCACCGATTCAAAAGAATAACCGTCGATACCTAAGATAGGTTACACCGATTAAAAGATTAGGGTTGCAACGATTCAACAAGAAGAGAGCCGTCGATTGATAATAGGGAAAAAGAAACACACCGGTTGAAAATAGAAGAAACGTGTTTTGATAGAAACGTTTCAAAGGCTGTGAAAAGAAACGAGGGTCCAGTAAGAAGGAGCCCAGCCGTGAATTGCATTCAAGATCCAGAACCGGACTAAGGCAGAGAAGAAGCCAAGACCGTGGATTATATTCTGATCCAGTAAGGATCACATTCAGCCCAACAAAGAGGTTAGGTATTTATTAATACCTTATATTTAATTTTATTTAGTAGAAAATAAAATTAAATAAAAACCTTAGTTTAATTTTATTATAACGTAACTTATAATAAAATTAGGTTTCAGAAAATAAATTATAACGTAACTTATAATTTATTGTTGGTTTTAAAATTTTATAATATATTTTATAAAGTTTTAAAATAGTAATACTTATAGAAATTTAAACGCGCGAAGTATTACTGCTCTTTGATATAAATTTTAATTTTTAGAATTTATAGTTTTTCTTTAAAATTTAATTCTGTCATTTAATTATTAATTAGTGACAAAATTTTATTTTAGTTCATTTTTATAATACGGCCAATTATAATTGTGAATCAAATAAGAAAAACAGATAAAAAGTCAAATTAAATTTTAGACTTAAGAAATAAGCCTGAAATTTGAAACCAGAAAATTTAGACTTAAAGCCTAAATTATTGTAGAAGAATTTTATAATAGAATTTATAAAATTCCATTTTAAACATGGGTGACAAATCAGGACATGATAGAAAGGAGATAGGAATAGTATCTCACTTTACCTGTCCTTTGTTAAAGACAACAAATTACACCATGTGGGCAATTAGAATGCAAGCAATATTAGAAGCCAATGAATTGTGGGAAATGATAGAACCACAAGAAACAACTGAGGAAGATATTAAGAAGGATAAAACGGCAATCGCCTATATTTATCAAGCACTTCCAGAAGACCAGTTGTTATTTATCTCAAAATTTAAGACTGCAAAAGAAGTTTGGGATACATTAAAGACGAGACACATAGGAGTAGATCGTGTTCAGCAAGCTAGGTTACAAACACTCAAGACAGAATTTGAGATGTTAAATATGAAAGAAAATGAGACAGTAGACTCTTTCATCATGAAGATGACTAGTCTTACTAATAAGGCAGCAAGCCTAGGGTTAACATATGAAGACCCTGTACTCGTTAGAAAATTATTAAACGCAGTACCAGATAAGTTTCTACAGATAGTTGCATCTATAGAACAATACTCAGACCTAGACACAATGAAATTAGATGAAGCTGTTGGCAGACTAAAAACTTTTGAAGAAAGACTGAAACTCAAAAGAGATAAGCATGTTGATAGTCAAGAGAGCTTAATGTTCACACAACATGTAGGTAGAGGTCAACACTTTAGAGGACGTGGTAGAAACAGATTTAACCACTCAAGAGGAAGAGGTAATAATAGATTCAGATCAGACAGAAAGAATCATGAAACCTCACAAAGTAATTTCAAGAAAGAATACAATAGCAACTCAAAGAAATTTACTCCTGACTTAAGTAAAGTTCAATGCTATAAATGTAAGAAGAATGGACATTATGCATCCAAATGTCCACAGATAGGTCAAAATTCAGAACAGTCACACCTGATAGAAGAAGACCTAGAACCAACATTGCTTATGGCAACCATAGAAGAACACCAACAAATTTTGTTGAATGAAGAAAATTTAGAGCCAAGCAGGTTACCAATAAACAATGAAGATACATGGTTCTTAGATAATGGAGCTAGTAACCATATGACAGGAATTAAGAGTCATTTCAATGAATTAAATGAAAAGATTACAGGAAAAGTACGATTCGGAGACGGATCATACATAGATATCAAAGGGAAAGGATCTATACTCTTAGAATGTAAGAATATGGAACAAAGAATAATATCACAAGTATATTATATACCGAACCTTACTAGCAATATATTGAGTTTAGGACAACTCACAGAAAATGGATGCAGAGTAGTAATGGAAAGAAACCTACTACACTTATACGATTCAAGTAACAAAATACTCTTGAGAGTAAAAAGATCAAAGAATCGTTTATACAAAGCAGACCTAAGATTAGGAAAGCCTGTATGCCTATTAAGCAACTTGCAAGATGAAGCATGGCTTTGGCATGCAAGATTAGGCCATTTAAACTTTAATTCTTTAAAGTCAATGGCATTAAAGAACTTAGTTCAAGGAATACCCAATATTAAGAATAAGGCAAGTATATGTGATATATGCTTAAAAGGAAAACATATTAGAACTTCATTTCCACAACAAACCCTAGCAAGATCAGAAACACCATTAGAGTTAGTCTATGGAGATTTATGTGGTCCTATATCACCACCTACACCATCAGGAAAGAGATATATATTTTTACTAGTAGATGACTACTCAAGATATATGTGGGAATACTTTCTAAGTTCGAAAGATGAAGCACTTGAATTCTTCAAGGAATTCAAATCAAGGGTAGAGAATGAATACAGAACTAAGATAAAGATTTTCAGAACAGATAGAGGAGGAGAATTCACTTCAGGTGATTTCTTAAAGTACTGTAAAGATAATGGCATATTAAGACAGTTAACTGCACCATACACACCACAACAGAATGGAGTTGTTGAACGTAGAAATAGAACTATACTTTCAACAACAAGATGTATGATGATATCAACAAACATGCCCCAGAATTTTTGGGCAGAAGCAGTTAGACATGCCATATATATCCTAAATTGTACACCTACTAAGTCTTTAGAAGATATTACTCCATATGAAGCCTTAAAGGGAAGGAAACCTGACCTAACACACCTTAGGATTTTTGGTTGCATAGCATATGCAAAAGTACCTTCTCAACACTTAACTAAGCTAGATGATAGAAGCAAACAAATGATATACCTTGGAACAGAACCTGGATCAAAAGCATATCGCTTATTTAATCCAGAAACAAATAAGATTTGTGTAAATAGGGATGTAAAGTTTAAAGAAGATGAAACATGGAATTGGGAGGAATACATAAAGGAAGTTGATTCAGAAAAACCTGAGTGGAGTGATTTTATTGTTGAAACCCAACAAGTCTTAGAACCAGAAATTCAACCAGAAAATACCCCTCACACTCAAGACGAAACAACCTCACCAACAAACACACCAAGATCACATTCATCAGATACAAATGATGAATCTCACACCCCTCAACAAACCAATACACCTATACATAGTCCAGATATAGCATCATCTTCAAATTCAAGAATAGTTTGTGCACCTATAAGAAGACATAGACCTTCAGATTCAAGAATCGATCATGAACCTATAAGAGGATACAAACCTTTAAGTGATATATATGAAGAGTTATTATTAGTTGAAGATGAACCTAGAAACTACAAGGAAGCAGCACTGGATAATAAATGGATTGAAGCTATGAAGGCAGAGATTGATTCTATCACCAAGAACAATACATGGAGATTAACCACTTTACCAAGGAATCATAAAGCAATAGGCTTGAAGTGGATATTTAAGACAAAGAGAAATGCCAATGGAGAAATAGTTAAACACAAGGCAAGATTAGTAGCGAAAGGATACATACAGGAACATGGCATAGATTTTGAAGAAGTCTTTGCACCTGTAGCCAGAATTGAGACAATACGACTGATATTAGCACTGGCAGCTTACAATAAATGGGAAGTACACCATTTAGATGTAAAATCAGCATTTTTACAAGGAGACTTACAAGAGGAAGTATATGTTTCTCAACCAGAAGGTTTTATACAGCCAAGACATGAAGGCAAGGTTTATAAACTCGCTAAAGCTCTATATGGTCTTAGACAAGCACCACGAGTATGGTACACAAAATTAGATAAGACCTTGAAAGAGTTAGATTTTAGCAAGTGTGCGTTAGAACAAGCTGTTTACACAAGAACAACCAAGTCATCAACTCTGTTGATAGGAGTATATGTAGATGACTTGATAATCACTGGAACACCAAGACAAGAGATAGATTTATTCAAAGATCAGATGAAGGATAAGTTTGAGATGAGTGATCTCGGCTTATTAGCATATTATTTAGGAATTGAAGTTATGCAAAGTTATGGCAAGATTTCAATAAAGCAGACAGCCTATGCAAACAAGATACTTAAAGATGCAGGAATGTTAGACTGCAATGATGCGAAAATACCTATGGAACCAGGACTCAAATTGACAAACCTTACAGAAGGAACTTATGTAGATGCTACAGAATATCGAAGCATAATTGGATGTTTACGATATTTACTACATACTAGACCCGACTTAAGTTACTCAGTTGGATTACTTAGTCGTTTTATGCAAGAACCTCAAGAACAACATATGAAAGCTATCAAGCAAATTTTAAGGTACATCAAAGGAACTAAAGATTTCGGAATATCTTATGAATACAAAGGAGGAAACAATATAGAAGGTTATAGTGACAGCAGTTATGGTATTAATACGCAAGAAGGAAAAGGAACAACAGGAATAGTTTTTTATTATGGAAACTCACCAATTAGCTGGAGTACACAGAAACAAGGAACAGTAGCTTTATCATCATGTGAGTCAGAGTTTATTGCAGCAACAGCAGCAGCAACTCAAGCAATATGGTTAAAGAGATTACTGAGCAAAATTACAAATACTGAAGAACAGAAGATCAAGATTTATGTTGATAACAAGTCAGCAATAGCCTTAATGAAGAACCCAGTATTTCATGGAAGAAGCAAGCACATTGATACGAAGTACCACTTCATCAGAGAATGTGTTGAAAGAGAAGATTTGATAGTCGAGCACATCAACGGAGAAAAACAAAGAGCTGACATACTTACAAAAGCACTACCAAGAATCAAGTTCGTCACAATGAGACAACTACTTGGAGTTGAAGACTTATCAAGCAACAATCAAGATTAAGGGGGAGAATGATAGATTAATCATGATTGTTAAGTTAATTATGTAATTTAGATTAGTTGATGTATGATTATTGTAATTAATGGAAATATAGGGACTAGAATAGTCAAATAGATAAACCGAAAGGGTGTGTCTCTTGATGAAAAGACACAACCATTCGAATAGGTACCATGAAAGGTTGCGTCCTTTCAAACGCACCTTTTAGTAGTTTATAAATAGGTTCCATAATCAAACTTGTAAATGTGTGAATTCGATGATTATGTTAATATAGATCAAGTTTTGATTATTCGATCCTGTGCCAATTTGTTTATCAAATAGATCCCCTTTCCCAACAATCGCAATTGAAATCATCCAAAAATGAAGAACAAGTAATTAATTTGGTTTCTGATCTATTGCAAAGCTTTGTTCTTGATTTTCTTGTTACTCTTCAGTGAATTTTAATGTTTTCGGTTAGTTGATCGTTGAGTTTGAGTTCCCTTCTAATACTTCAGTCCAACAAAGTCAGTGGTATGACGATTTGATTAGCTGAGGAAGGTCCAAAATCAAACCTCACTGATCCTAAAACCAAAAAATTGAAAAACTTAGAATCAAGAATCAGACCGAAGTGTACCGGTTTTGTTTGGGTTTGGTCCCATTTTTTCTGATTTTTAAAAAGAAAAAAATGCAAAACCGAACCGGACTAAACCCAAAACCGATTTATTTGAATATTGGGACAGAGTACGTGTTTCACTGGTTTGGACAGTTGAATGTTCGTCCTTATAAGCAAGGGTAAAGGTAGTATTCACCGTTCTCAATATCCATCTTTCTAACCACATCCATATCAGCTTTTCTTTCTTCATCCTTTCCATTTTTTTTTTTGGAAATAACCATCTTTCTATCGAATAATCATTATTTTATAAACTTTTTGAGAGAGATAGAGAGGGAGGAAGAGAGAGAAGGGGAGCCGTTTCGAGATGGGGAGGGCAACAGAGGGGCTGTTTCGGGGTCGAGATCTCCAGAGTGTTGTTCCCGTCGGGGCTGTGACATCCCGCTTCGGTTTTGGGATGAGTAATAACCACACTTAATAAAATCATTTAAAATGGAACTCATAGTTACATTGAAATGTAAACAAACGTGGGAGCTGGAGTGTGCAAACTGCAAAAGTCATCTCGAACTGTAATTTAGTTGACACGAATTCAAGGTCGCTTCGACTTATTTGAATCATCGACTCGAATAATGGTATATGAGTTGCAATTTTGTAAATCAAACGTATAATTATGTGCTTTATCGCCATAAAAAGTGATGGTGTATGACTAGAGTTACAATTTAAACAAGTAAGAACTACCAGAAATCGCCACAAGAACATACCCCTGATTTGAAGTGATGAAATCGATTTGCATCTCGAACCACGATTTCACGCCCGGTGACCAGCGAAACATGTTTTGCAAACTCATGGCAATCGTTGCAGGCACGCAGATTCTTGAAGATCGTGATCGGAGATCCTTTAGCCACCGAAATAAGACCATACGCAATTGCTAGTCTCTCGCTGTGGTCAAGAAGTTGATCCTTACGTTCGGGCAAAATACGTGAATCATCATCGTCGTCCGTTAGCATGAGGTCCTGATGATTGTTTTTGAAGTACTCGAACTCTTTAAGTTTCGAGTAAATCTCACTTGCCTGTGGATGATGTCTATCACCCACAACGAAACGATGCACTTTGCCTTTAACACTCATCCAACTGCAACTGACCTCTTTCCGTAACTTCCTTTCGGCCATCATTTTCCTAACGAGACCCGCTTCTTCCCAATTTCCAGTCCAAGCATGCAAGTTGAACATGAGTATGTAAGCCGCTGTGTCGTGTGGATCAAGTCGTAGGAGGTTTTGGGCTGCTATTTTTCCCAGTTTGTAGTTTTTATGAATCGAGCAGCCCCCTAATAAACACTTCCAACTCATTGCATCAGGTTCAAACGGCATGTTATTTATCGTCTCAAGCGCGTCCTCTAATAATCCGGCACGGGCGTATACATCAATCATGCAGTTGTAGTGATGAATACTTGGTTCGACGCCGTATGCACTACTCATGTTATCAAGGCACTCTTTAGCTTCTTTCACAAAACCGCAATAGTTATAAGCAGTTAAAACAGCTACAAACGTTACGGCATTTGGTCGCACGTCAAAAGAGAGCATTCTTTTAAAAAGGCGTAGAGCCTCGAGAGCATTACCATGGTACGCACATCCAGCGATTATAGCCGTCCAAGTCACGTTATCCGGTTTCTCAATAGAGTCAAATACTTGACGAGCATAGTCTAGTCTGCCACATTTCGCATACATCGTAATCATGGCACTTTCCCCGTATAGATATGAAACAAGACCTCGCTTTATAGCATCACCGTGAGCTTGAGCACCGAAATTGATATCAGCAACTGCAGAACAAGCTTGAAAGATGCTAGTGTAAATGAACGAATTCAGCTCTGCGTCGATACTTTTCAAAAACTCGAAAATTTTCAGGCATTCATTAAATTCACCAGCTTGAGAGTAACCGGTGATCAGTGCACTCCAAGAAAAATCATTAGGTTCGGATATCTTGTCAAACGCTCGACGAGCTGATTCAATACTCCCACATTTCACATAATAGTCCACAAGGGGAGTTCCAACCGAAACTTCGTCTGCCACCCCAAGTTTCAAAACGTAGCCATGAATTTGTTTCCCTATTTCCCGATTCTCTAACGAAGCACATGCCTTTAAGGTGATTGAGAAGACGTATTCGTCCAACGGAACAGCTTCTTTTAACATTACAAGAAACAAATTTAAAACTTCTGATGTCTTCTCTATCTGCATGTAACCAACCATCAAAGCAGTCCATGCTACAACGTTCTTCTCGTCCATTCGATCCAAAACTAGTTCAGCATTTTCTAAAGATCCACACTTTGCATACATGTTTAATATTGCCGTGTCGAGTTTCACGTTGTGAGTGATTCCGTTCTTGATAGCATGAGAATGCATCTGTTTACCAACTTCTAAGCTCGACGACTCTCCTAAAGATCGTAAAACACTGATATAAATTGTGAAATCGGGTTTGATCCCTTCCATACGTGAAAACAATTTTACAGCTTTATGAATGAATCCTGCTTTTGCATATGCAGAAATAAGTAAGCCCCATGAAGCCAAATTTCTCTCAGACATTTCATCGAACAGCTTGTGTGCGTCCAAGAAACTTCCACATTCACAATACATTTCCAAAGCAGAATTCATGATCGAAACAGGCGGTGTTCCAAGGAATCTACGCATATGATCATGAACGAATTTTCCAATTGACAGACGTTTTATATCAGCACACATTTCAAGCAAACATTCATACGAATAAAGGGTTAGCGATACACCATACTTATCCATTTCTTTAACGAAATCTAATGCTTCATCGATCTTTCCTTGTTTCGATAGCGAAACCAAATGGACGTTTTCGATACGACCGAGTTGTGTTAGCTGGGGTGGTTTTGGTGTTGAAACATTTGATTTTAGATATACCTTCGAAGGGATTTGGGCGAAATTCGCAGTTCTTATTAACGATGTTTTTCCTGGAGGAGTTGCCGGTGGCCCCGTCGGCGCCGGAATAGCAGCCATGGATGCAACGTGACCGGAAAATGATTGCTGGTTTACTAATGCAGCCACAATCGCTTGCTGTCCGTATGAAACGATGACGTTTCTTACCTCTCCTTCCGGAAAGGGAATTAATCATGTTTGTTTTTTTAGGATATGTTTGGTACACAGAATGTAAACGCAGAGAAATGATAACCGAGAATGAAATTGCTGAAAAATGGAATTCGTCCGGAAAAAGATAATTGATTCACATGTTTGGTATAACAGAGAATTCAGTAGAGAATTGTAACAGGGAAACAATTCTCTTGTTTGGTAAACAGAGAATTCAACAGAGTTCAATGATTAAACATTTTATTATTTGCAATCATAATTATTTTATAAAATATTTTAATTCAAACCCAAAATAATAATTTGTAATAATTAAACATTTTATTGATAAAACTGATAATTCATGTTTTCAGAAATTCAATCACATATAATCACAATCAATATGAACAATTAACAAGAACATAATTTGTCGAATGCTTTATTAAAAGAAAGAATATTACATTGAGTTCATGGACTTGACTTGCAAGCAATCCTTCTGATCCGTATGTTCAACTGTTTAAAATTCTATATTTGAACAGTACACTACACCACTATATATATATATATATATATATGTGTGTGTGTGTGTGTGTGTGTATATACACACACATACATACAATACACAAGTATTGTATATTTACAAATTCAACCCCTACACTTATACTATATAATTGTTTTCCATCTCTCTTTAATATTTATTCCTAACAATCTCTCCTTTAGAGATGAAAACACTTATTACAAGTAAAACTAATTTCAACTCTACAAATAATGTACCCATGTAACATCCTCAAATTTGATATAATAATTAAACTACTAATTATACACTCAACTAATGAATTGAGTGATTTATTTATGTTAATTGATACATAAATATTTAAATTTTTATCATTTAAGAGAATATATGTTAATGTTAAATTATAAACTTATAAAGAGGTAAACTGGACATATATATATATATATATATATATATATATATATATATATATATATATATATATATATATATATATATATATATATATATATATATGAGTCCGGTTAACTCATACCTTGCTATAATACCTTTCTAATAAAGGTACTAATTATGATTAATTAAACTACCAAATGAAGTATTTAATTGCTTAATTATGATTTAAATTAAAATCCTAGCAACATACTTTATCCACTTGTACTATACGCTTTAAGCCTTGTAAATTGGCAACCTATACGTTTATGTACAAGTCCTTCAAGCTAAGGGTACAAGTGGTTTATGCAATTAAATGATTTAAAATTGAAAAGAATATGGATGTAGAAATAGAAATTGTGCAGGAGTTTATGGGGGTATATGTAAAATTTTCACCAATTAGGGGTGGTTAAATCCCCCAATCGGTCACCCTCCTTCTTCTCATTTCCTTTGCAATTACCTGCACATACACACTCATTTGAAGAGCTCATTAGGGCTGGAAATTTCGTGGACCAAGTTTCTAAGAAGATTGAAGTGTTATGCGACCAAATTCATCATACTAAAGGTATAAAACTCCTCTCCTAGTTTGCCCATCTTCTTCCTTTCTTCTAACCTAGGCTTGTGGGTTGTAAATGATGAGGAACCACAAAAAGGTGAGCCAAGGATTAATAGTTATAGCTTGATATATTTCTGAACTTGCAAATGTAAGAAAACATCTAAAAGCTATGAAATTTAGTATTTGGTGGAATTTGGAAATCTTTGGATTAAATCCAAAGATTTAAATTAATGAAAAGATTGGATTCAATGAGGTTTAGACGTTAAACAATGTTTATATATGTTTACATATACCTAATATATCATATAAAGAGGCCTTGAGATGTTTTTGAATGTTAAAAATAAGTTTGGAACGGAAGAGATACGAACAGGGGCATTAAAAACTGAAACAATGTGCAGGTCAGAGGAACTCGCCGAGTTTACCATCAGATGGACCATTTTTCAAAAGATAAAAGTTGTAGCTCTATGTGTCCTCTTCGTCTGGGCTCTTGAATCGCCTAAATCCGAGTTCGTATGAAAACGTTATGGTCAAAATACGAAACTAGTGCGATTCGAGCCATTTTCACCCAAAACACTTATTTTAAGCCCTATAATGATACTATAAAATGATGGGATCATTCTATAATTATATAACACTTAAATTAACATTTAACATCGACCAAAAGTCTATAAAACTCAATAAGTCGTATCAGTGTCGATAAATTCGGAAAGTTAAACCGAAAACGTTTAAACACTTCAATTAACTTCCAAACCTTATGATATACTATTATAAGCTAATGAATACTTTGAAAATCATTATTTAATAGGTTTGGAGCTGGAAGAAGTGTCGGTTATCGGTTCGAGGCATTAAGTGACTTATCAGCCGTTTTGAGCCTTAAAGGCTATTATAGCCTACTGTACTGTGAGTTCTAGCATTGATGTATGTGTTGCATACATAATTACATGTTTACTTTTATTTATGACATTGTGCATATCTATTTGGCATCACCCTCTTATATGATGCATTGTACTGGTTTTATTATACTGCCCTAGTTGACTGTTTGTTATTTGATCATGGCCTATGGCCAGCATACCTCATTTGATACCTTTCATTACATATATTAACCTTCATGCTATGCTTGAGGATCATTCGTTTCATGATTCACATGATTACACTTGATTACCCCATTGTGAGCTATGCTAATTTATTATTGGTCTCACTAGATATCCAGATTATCATTATTATTATTAAACGCCTTACTTTGTGTTTGTGCGCATAAATTCCTACACCACATGAGCTCGTGGGTAGGTGGCCGGTCATGAAGCCGGTTAGAGTTGCGCAGCTGGACATGGATTCACAGCTGTTGGCAATGGCGGGTTAGCGGGAATGTACCGCAACCTATGCAAAATTAATGGGCTATGCCCACACCATTTTTATTAAAAGATATTGCACTTGTCATTTTATAATCATTTTAACATTAATGCATGTTTTATGTTTTGCACTCCATATCGATCTTGTAACTCACTTAGCAAATTTTATTTGCTAACCCCTCACTTTTATATATACTTCAGGTGGTGTTAGTAAAGGCAAGGTGATTGCCGGCGTTGGTCCTAGAATTTAAACGGACCGTCTCTGAAGTCTTAATTTCGGTAAAGCTACGTTTATACAACTGGGTAATAATTGGGTCGTTGTCTACCATTATGATTAACTTGTCTATATGTATTTAGACATATAATGTCTTTTGGGTTGATGATAGATCTTGTAATTGTGTAGAATTATCTTGTAAATTCATCTTACATTCCAAAATTGGTTTATAACCAAACAGGGATATTGACTCCGTGCGAACGGGTCATGCCTGATTTTCTTTAAAATCCATGTTAATTATCATTAATCTAATGTAACCCCATTAATGATTATATTACGTTGAAATGGGTGTTTCAACCCAACAATCTTCCCCTTAGAGATGAAATCAATTTTCCGATGAAAGATCATCTCAAGGACTTTTTCTTGAATCTTATTCTTTTCTTTGATCTCTGAACCTTCTTCTTTTCTTTATTTGTCTATCTCAGATCTTCACATCTCTTCTTCTTCTTTATTTGTCTCTCTCAGATCTTCACATCTCTTCATCTCTGATCTTCTCTTTTCATTGTATTTTCTTATAAGCACACTCCCCCTTAAATCATGAATATCTTCCGATTCTCTCTCTTTATCAATTGTCGTGACATGATGTAGCAATTGTCTTTAGTTGACTTCAAACTAATCAACAATTGTCTCTGAACTCTAGCTTTTCTCCCCCTCATGATGATCCTAAGAATTATGAACATCATGCAAAGTCTTCAGAGACATTAATGCATTGAATATACAGTAGATGAAATGCAACAACAATTACAATTCAGAAATATTACACTCCCCCTCAAATTGATACTATATCTTTTCAGAACAAAAAAAAAGCTTTTCAACTTTGGGAAAATGAAACATATTCATTTTGTGAAATAACGAGTCCAGGTCCACATAGGATTCCTGTTTGCACAATAGACAATATCTATGTGACCTACTTTCAGCGCTGGCGTGATGTTAACACTGGTAGGATTTCCAAATATTCATCATGAAATGCTTTATGATGAAAGAATCACTTTTATTTGTTCCGGCTTAGTCACTTTGGACTAGTTGCTTATAGTCACGCAGACTGTCAGACTCGATGTGTGCTAAAAGTGTATAAAATCAGTTCTAGACACAATGTGCATCAAATAAAGTCGGAGACCGGAGCAAATGTCTTCCTTGTTTCAATATCAATAATGTAACACCCCAAAATTTGTAAAATAATTAAATATTAATTAATTATGACATAAGAATGGTTTAATGTATTGTTTGAATCCATTTAGTATATTTATGTCAAACTCATTTATTTGGGTATTAAATTATTTAATTGTTGCATCTAATAGCATTGTAGTTCTATTGCAAATTAAAAGATGATTTGTGGAGGGGGGGGGGGGGGTGTTGTAAATGAGTAAGAGTAGGAGGGTTGGGGTGGCCAAAGGCCAAAACCCATTCCCCACTTTCATCAAAATCGTCCATCATAACACATACACATTTTCATTGTTTTCATTTATTTCAAAAAGAAAGAAGAGAGAAAGAGGAAGAGGTGAGCTAGGGTTTGGAAGTTGCATCATTTTGGCTAGAATTTTGGTGGGGATTGAAGCCTCATTAAAGGTAAAAACACTTCCACTCGTCTTCATCTTCTTCATTTCTCCATGGATGGAGAAGCGAACCCTAAGTGGGTTTTGTTGGGTTGAGTTAGTAAATGACTCAAAAATCATGTATAGATTAATGTTTATGGTTTATAAACTTATTTGAGTCATAAATTCGTGATTTAGTGGGTTGGAGTGGTGATTTGAGTAAAAACCCAAGTTGGAGCTTCATTTGAGCTCTAATGGTGGATGAGATGTGTTTTTAGTGTTTTTGCATATTCATATGATATATTATGATCCAAACATGTTTTAATAGCAATGAAATTAAATGGAAGCTAGTAGGAACTCATTTTGAGTTTTGAAGGCTTAGTTTGGGTTTTGGTCATTTAGAACCCGTTTGGAGCTCGTATGAACTCCATGAAGCAATAAAATGCTATGTTATAGTATAATGTGTTTGTAAATTGTTCAATGGTGTTATTAAAGTGTTTTCATGAGTTGGGAAACACAAAATATGTGCAAGAACTCAAAATGGTTTTTTTAAGGCTAAACCTCACGCCAAGCGTTCGGTGAAATGCCTCAACGAGTTCATAAACATTTTGGGATTGAGTTTCAATGTGTACACATAGATTGAATGTCTAAACATAGCCTAAATATGTTAAATAGTGCTATGGTATTGATTAGAATTGAATCCAAGCTCAAT
This sequence comes from Centrapalus pauciflorus, assembly GCA_020465985.1. NCBI lineage: Eukaryota > Viridiplantae > Streptophyta > Magnoliopsida > Asterales > Asteraceae > Centrapalus > Centrapalus pauciflorus. The sequence goes on from JAANYP010002662.1 coordinate 76,806, forward strand.
TGGAGCTCGGTGTCGTCGGTTAGAGTTTTCGGTCATTTTCAGACTCGTTTGGAGTCCGTATGAACTCCACGGAATCATGGAATGTTATGAAATTATTATAATATGTTTAGAAGTGTTTAAGGGACCTTAATATGCTAATTATATGGTTGGCAAAGTCCCTTACGATTGTCGGAAGCATTTATGGGAGTTGGGAGGGAGACGGGAGCATTTATGGCATTTAATGAGCAGTTGGACGAATCCAGGAGGTAGGTCGCGGCGCTACCCGCCCCCCTGGGTCACTCCATGACAACCTTTCTTCCCTATAATGTCGTTTTGGTTGGTCGGGGGTCGGTGCTCGGGTCCCATGCTTCCAATACGCTTCTAAATTAAATGTTTAAAGGGTTTGAGGGCCTTTGATCCATTCCAGAACTTGTAAGGGCCCTTTTGGACTTAGTATTTTCGGTTTGATGTCCCAATCCCCTTAGGACACTCTTAGAGTCAATTATTGTGTTCAGGAGCTTACGGGTACGCGTTATGAATGCTTTAGGTGAATTGTGCCGAAAGAAGCTTGATTGCAAGCCTTAGCCATTCTCCGGGATATTGTGACTTCATTGGAAGGCTTGGAAGTCTTGTAAACCGATCACTGTGAGTTCTAGCATTAGTGTTACATAATGTGCATCTCTTATTGTTGATTACCTCGTTGAACCTATTGTTGAACTAATCGTTGACATCCTGGTAGTAGTTGCTTGTTGTTCTCAATTCTTACATGATGATTTGTTGGCCATATGTGAGGCACCTTGAGCCTCACTATACTTGTTAATATTTCATTTGACCTCACCTGGATATCTATGGAAGTGTTGGGCGAGCTCTAAGTCTAAATTGAGCATCACGTTGGACTAGCTCTAAGTCTCAATTGAGCAAATGTTGGGCTAGCTCTAAGCCTAAATTAAGCAAATGTTGGGCTATCTCTAAGCCTAAATTGAGCACTCATTCATGTTGATTGTTGAAAATACTTGTTGATTGTTGTTGTATGCATGTATATTATGTTTTTTAACTAATCTAACAACCCACTCAACTTTGTTGACCCCTTTAGTTGTTAACCTTTTCAGGTAAGGGAAAGGGTCTCGCTTGACCATTGCAGTAGCAGACTTGGAGCTCGACTAGCAGCTCATTGTTTTGGTATAGCTTCGACAATGCTTGGGGTTGGGGCATAGTGGACTCCCATTTTGTTATGTACAAGAGTGTAGACCTAGCTTTGACATTTGGTCTTCTACTTGGATGTTAGATATTATAATCCCAAACATTATGATCCATGATTCATCACACTTTGGTCATTGATAGGTAGCAAAGTGGGAAGAATCATGTTGATGGTTTTTGTGTATTGAAAATTTTAAATTTGACCACAATTTCGCAAGTATTTAAAAATAAATATTGTTAATTGTTCGTGAAACATCTATTTTAGTTGGAGGGTGTTTCAATTTTGTATCAGAGTCTGTGTTCAATGACTGAGTGTAGTCGACGATACTCACTACTAAACGTGGATTCAGATGCTTGTATTGGCCCACCTAGGCAACACTAGTAAAACAATCTTAAGGTTGACTCGCCCTAGGTTTGGGAAATTAACGGGTAGACGTTAAGCATATATATTGCAAAATATATTATGTATTCATTCTCGAGCATATGTGTGAACGATTATTAAATGCCTCTTGGGTTTCGTTTCAGTCGAAATATCGGATCACAGATCTAATCATGACCAAGGACCGGTAGTGAGCCCTCGGGAGTCCGATGAATCTGACAATGATCGAACCTAAATATCTGGGGAGGATGAATCAAGAAAGGATCGAATGCTTCAAAGGATGGCCGAAATTTTAGAGCAGAACAATCAACAACAAGAGTTGTTGCTAGAGGCAAAGATGCAAGATTTCTATGATCGGATGGAGAAGGAGAAAGAGGATAAGGCTCATACTGAAGTGAGCCTTGATAACAATCAAGGAAGTGGGGACGGAGAGAATGCCCAAATCAAGAAGGAAACCGGAAAGAAGAAGGAAAAATCTTCTAAGTCCAAGAAGGGTTGCTCGTTTAAAACCTTCATGGGGTGTTGACCGCCTGAGTTTGATGGCAAGACTGGGGCATGAGACACCCATTTCAACATAATATAATAATAATGGGTTTGTAGTAAATTAATTATAATTAACATGGCTTTTACAGAAAATCGGGCATGACCTATTCGCACGGAGTCAATATCCCTGTTTGATTATAAACCATCAGTTTTGAAGATAAAGTAAATTCACAGGATACTTTTCCTAGACTACAATTTCTAACATCAATTCGAAAGATATTACAAATCTTTATACATACATATTAATCATAATGGTAGACAAATACTCAATTACCTCCCACTAGAATAAGCATTGCCTTACTGAAGTTAAGGCTTCAGCAACAGTCCATTTAAACTCTAGGACCAGAGCCGGCAATCGCCTTGCCTTTACTTAACATCACCTGAGGTATATAAAAGTGAGGGGTTAGCAAATAAAATTTGCTAAGTGAGTTACTAGATCGATATGCAGTGCAAAACACACAACATGCATTGATGTTAAAATGATTATAAAATGACAAGTGCAATATCTTTTAATAAAATGGTATGGGTATAGCCCATTAATTTGCATAGGTTTTGGTGCATGACCCGCTAACCCGTTGTTGCCAACAGCTATGAATCCATGTCCAGCTGCGCAACTCCAACCGGCTTCCATGTCCGGCCACCTACCCGCGAGCTCATGCGGTGTAGGAATTTATACGCACAAACACAAAGTAAGGTGTTAATAATAATAATGAGAACCTGTATATCCAGTGAGGCCAATGATAAATGAGCATAGCTCACAATGGGGTAATCAAGTGTAATCATGTGAAACATGAAATGAACGATCTTCAAGCATAGCATGACGGTTAATATATGTAATGAAAGGTATCAAATGAGGTATACTGGCCATAGACCATGATCAAGTAATGAACCGCCAATAGGACAGTATAATAAAACCAGTGCAATGCATCATATAAGAGGATGATGCCAATTAGATATGCACAATGTCATAGCTAAAATAAACATGTAATTATTAATGCAACGCACACATCAATACTAGAACTCACAGTACAATAGGCTATAATAGCCTTTAATGTTCAATACGGCTGATACTCCGCTTAACGCCCCGAACCGATAACCAGCACTCCTTTCACCTCCAAACCTATAAGCTTATAGTAGTATATTATAAGGTTTGGAAGTCATTTAAAGTGTTTAAACGTTTTCGGTTTAAGTTTCCGAATTTACCGACACCGATACGTTTCTTATTGAGTTTAATAAACTTTTCGGCGTTATTTGACGATAATTTTTGAGTTATATAATTATATAATGATTCCATGATGTTATAGTATCATTATGGGACTTAAAACAAGTGTTTTGGGTGAATAGTGGTTCGACTCACACTAGTTTCGTATTTTGGCCATAACTTTTTCATACGAACTCGGATTTAGGTGATTCAAGAGTCCAGAAGAAGAGGACACACATGGCTACAACTTTCATCTATTTGAAAATAGTCCATCTGATGGTAAACTCGGTGAGTTGTGATGGGAACTCGGCGAGTTCCCTGATCTGCACATTCTGTTTCAGTTTTCACATTCCCTGCTCGTAAATCCATTTATCCAACTTGACTTTCAGCTCATAAAACCACTAGAATGGCCTCTTTTATGTTATATTCAATAAGTATAAACATATATAAACTTAGTATAACATCCATAACACAAACTTTAATCAATTTAATCATATCACCTATTAAAATTTCGAACTTAAAAATCCAAGTTCAAGTTCATAACATTCTTTTGGTTTCTTATGCTTAGAGCTTCAGAAACCTTCAATTATTCCATTATTATTGACCATCCAATTATATAAAACACCACTTTTGGATTCACCATCATTTGGCTAGGAATTGCTATGCTAGAGAATAAATTGATGGGGAACACACACACACACAGACACACACATACCCTTAAAACAAAGAAAAGACTACCTTGAACTTGTGGTATTTGTTTTCCCCAATTTCTTCAATCTCTTGCTCCACTTGGAAGAACCTCAACTCCAGCCCTAAGCTTCTTTTAGTTTTGCAGAATTGTGATGATGAAAAGAGAGGAGGAAGAGACACGATTGGGGAGGGGGTTAAAGTCCCAATTGGTCAAAAACTTACAACAAACCCCCCTTCAATCTCACTTGCTTTCCAATTCCAGCCTCCATTCCTTAATTAATTAGGGAGATGCAATACTAGCTTGTACACAAGGTTTTAAAACCTTGTACCTAAGTGTATGTATTAAAATTTACAAGTCTCAATGCATGAAAAACAAGTTGATAAAGCAAGTGGACGTCTTCAATAATAACTATAACTGAACAATTGAATTAATTCTTTTTGGGTAACTTAGTTAATTAAATTATTACCTTGAATTATGAGGATATTATAGCAAGGTACGAGTTAACTAGCTCGAATATATGTATAGGTCCAGTTTACCTATTTATAGGTTTGTAATTTAGCATTATCATATATTCTCTTAACTAATAAAAATTTTTCAATATTTACATATTGATTAACATCACTCGATTCATTAATTGAGTGTATAATTAGTAGTTTAATCATTATATCAAATTTGAGGATGTTACAACTCCTCCCCATTGAAAAGGATTCCGCCCACGGAATCAATCCAGAATTTTCAAGAGGCTTTAATAAATATTAGCATGTCTGTTATGAGCAATTATAAGTAGACTATGTCCAGTTAGTACAGTCAGATCACCCGAATTAGACATATAGATAACAACATTGCTATATAAGTATCGGGTTTTTAATAACCCATTAATAGTATATTAATGACATAGTCACCATCGCTATTTCGATAATAATCTGTTATATTAAAGTTGTTTGAAGGTTCACTTCTTACATACTTACCCATTATATATGAAATCTCAAATCCATGGCAATATTCAGTCAATTGCAGGATTGCTATTCATCTTAAGGATACACTTTCTCGTTAACTATAATACTCCTTCATTTGGAGAATAATTAGGTGTGGTACTCATGTTTTTTTTAATAAAAATTCAGTGACTTTCATAACGAGTCACATTTTATGTGTTCCCTTTTCATTGAACCTTTTATCATCATAGGTTCATCATATAGTCAAGTATATAATACTTGTTGGTATTCAATTAATCAATTGCTTACTTAATGTAACACCTACATTTCTCAGACAAATGCCACGTCAATAAACAATCATAAGTGGAAATATCGCAATCGTCCCAAGGTACACATGTCACAGGGTTAGACGAAAATCACTATTAATTAAAACTTTAATACAAGATTGTCACATAACATTTCACAAGCTGAGACTGATGTACATACACAACTGAACACTACTATCATACACATGTAGATCAGATACAACAGTTCTCAAAAGCTAATAGCGACAAACAGCAGATTACACAAAACTCAGTACTGAATTCCCTCGGCTCCTACTTAGGCGGCTGCTACGACTGAGGCCCCACAATATGACTGCCTGAGACACCGAAGACTCGAAAACATAAGCTGGGAAGCTCGTGAGTACGCGAGGGTTAGACTCTGCAGATAAGCACATATAGCATACACAACACATATATCTTAATGCACGTAACACAACTCAATACACAACACATATCTTTGCTCAAAAGGGGACGCCGTTCCCCAGCTAACAGGCCGCACACAACAGCGGTTAGCTACTCAGTAGGCACAGGAGCGACCTGGCGATAACACTGCTGTATATATATACAGTCTCATACTTCATGACTGGTTAGGGACAGTCAGCCTGCGCGACCACATATCGTGGACACCTGCACTCAAACACATATTACACGTATAGGGTAGATGGAATCATACCTGCACCGTATCTCTGTCTCATATACACATATCACAACACATAAGCGACTCATAAAACTTTACGCGCGTTTGATAAAGAACTCGAGTACTCACCAAATACCCAAGGCAACGACAATCCAACTCTTATCACGAATCGGTACGCAGTCGGCTCGAACCTGTAACATAACGGATCCCAAATATTAACGCGGTCGGCTCGAACCTGTAACATAACGGATCCCAAATATGAACGCGGTCGGCTCCAACCTGTAACATAACGGATCCCAAATTTATAAAGAACTCGAGTATTGGGGACATTACATCACGTCCTCCGCTTTCTTCTACACTCTCTCATTTATCGTCGTTCAAACCAACACCCGATTTTCTTGCAGCAAGAATCTTCAACCTCCAAAATTGATATAGTTTCCTAATCGAAGAAACCGCCTTTTTTTTTTCACCGATTGACAACCTAAAACTGAATATAATGGACAGATGCACCAAGACGAGCAAGCGAAATCTGAAGCATTGGTAAGCACACTGACATGCATTTGGGTTTTTGTACTGCTCTACTTTTTTTTTTTTATAACAAACCCTAGTTTCTGAACTCATTACTTTGGGTTTAACCGATTGTTGGACGCAATGCAACAACCTACAAGGAGAAGCAATCGTAATCAATTCAAGTCGAGGTTTGTTAATACCTCCGAAACGCCCCTGCATTTGTCCGACGAGGAGTGTTCTTCATCTTGGGAGACGGAGACAATGTCTGATTTGGGAGGACAAATGCCTTCATACAGTGGTACGAGTTTTCCAAAAAATTATGACTTTGAGTTAATAGTATCTGATGCATTAACAAAAACGGATGTCCTTTAATAATGCACCATGAATTGCATCTGTATGAGTAGTCTGATTGTGTATGTGTATGATGCGTTGAATTGGGGTTTTTTATTGTTGTATTTTATTTGTGCATAAAAGATGAAAAAGTGTGCTAATTTGACACTGTGTTGATGCAACATTGTGTTGATTCTGATTCTGTTAATGCACCAGTATTTTCACATTGTGCTGCACCAGTATTTTCACATTGTGCTGCACCAGTATTTTCACATTGTGCTGCATCAACATGCTCTGTATATGTGGTGTGATTTAATGTTGTTGCTGCACCAGTATTTTCACATTGTGCAGCATGTGGTTGTTTAAATTATGATTTGTGGTTGTTTAAATTGTGCTCTACTATGATATATGAAGATTTTTTAATTATGCAGTTTTGTGACATTATGTGTGTTGCATAATATTTGAGACATTAAGTTCTGTTGATGCATCAGTAGCACAAATTAACTTTTGTTTATGCATCAGAAGCACACATTAGGTTGTGTTGATGCACATCAACACATTTCTGTTGTTAATGACATTGTGTGTTTTGTGACATGTTAGGGAAAAAAAGCGCACAAAACTTGGATGAAGGCACGAGTAAGTTAAGGGTTGTTAACGAATCGAGGGTCATGGATAACAAGGCGCTGATTGTAGCAGGTAACAAAGGGGAGGTTAGCAACAGTAAGTCAACATTAATGATCACTAGTGAAGAAGGAAAGGAACGAGTACGGGCTAAGAGTTTTTTGAGAATCAAACAGGAGGCAGGGGTAAGTGATGCACCAAAAAAGAAAAAACACAAGTTAAATAGACAACCCACGGCGCGGTATAATTCAATCCTGTCGCGTAGTTCACCAAAGGCTTTGTTAGAATGCAACCAACAACTTACTTACATCCAAAGAAGGGATTTGATTTCTATTGGTTTTGAACATGCGCTCGGTCTTGGGGTAGATGAGGTACCTTCAAAACTCGGCTACTGGGTTGTAGACCATTTCGATCCAGAAATGTGTGCGATAAAAAATGATAGGTGGGTTATCCCGATAACAGCAGACGTGGTGCATGAAGTGCTTGGATTACCACAAGGGAATATACCGATGATAAGGTTAGAAAAGAACTCGGAAAACAAGCAGCTTATCAAGCGTTGGAAAGCACAATTTAAGAAAGGAAAAAGACTTTACGCACGCACTGTTTCTGATGAGATAAAGGTAGATCATTGTAAGAGTGGAGAGATGTTGGTGCTGAATTACCTTTTAGTGTATACGTCATTGATGATGGAACCGGGTTTGCCAATTCGAAGGTCCTCCATTATATAACTAAGCTGGACAAGATTAAGGACATGGACTGGTGCACGTATATGGTTGAAGCTTTGAAAGTATGAAAAGACGGTTGGCGACGTGATGGAAGTACATATTTTAGTGGTCCACTGACATTACTCGCGGTATGGTTATGATAAAATATTGTTTTTGGTCTTTTTAATGTGTTCTGTTATGTTTATGCATCACATTTTGGTGATTCTAACTACATTAATTTCATTCTTGTAAATATTCAGTTGGTCTATCTTCATCGCACCACGTGTGATGGGTGGGTGAATTTGGATAGAATCAATCTTGCCATTCATGCGTGGGACAGGTCCATGATGAAGGAGAGGGAGATCATGGAAATAAAACTAGGTGGTTTTGGATTGGGTGATGTTGTCGAAGGTGTTGAAGTCGACAGTGATGAAGATGACGATAATGAAGATGATGTAGCGGATGATGAATCTGGGAAGGATTGTGACGAGGATGCGGAAAATGAAGATGAATCTGATGGTGGACTTGAGATGTACTTGTCTGAGAAAAAGGAAGAAACAAAAAGAAAGAGGTTGTTAACAGATGCGACTCGTGTGTTGCCCACCGTTAATGCTGAAACGAAAGGTAATTTTTTTATATTGTTTGTGTTATTATTTCATTTTATATAATGTTTAGTTTTTTGTTTTGTGTGTACACACATAATATACTCATGTATAATGCTTGGCAATCATCGAAGTTGCTGAACCAGTTGTGGATGAACTGGCAATGGAGGTGGAAACTGGTTCGCAACCTGAATCTGCACTTGATGATCTTTTATCGAAAATCAACGAACAAGAAATGTTGTTTGATGCAGCATGTTACAACCCAGTAAAGGATGATACTGAAAACCAAGGTTTGGATGTAAGGCTATTTCAGCACGCATCTGATGTTTTCTTTTGTGTATACAATAACATGAGTTTTAAAAAATGATCATATATTATTAAGCAATTTACTAGTGCTAACATGGAATATGTTTTTGTTAATGATGCGGATGTGACTGAGTATTCTGCTGTTGCAACAACGGGCAATGTTGCCGATTTGAATTCAGTTCCAGAAAATAAAGGTGTGGGAGTCAATGCAACAGCAACTGGTGCCAAGAATACTGGTTTGCCAAGATCCCCAGTTCCAGAGAATGAAGCAACAGTTGAGGTAATGAATTATTTGTAAAATACATTGAACGATTTTGCAAGAATAAGTAGTTCACAATTATTAGATCCTTCATGTTAATATAGAAAATGTCACCACTAATGCGTTGATCGTTATATTTCTTCGGTGTTTAAGTTCGTGATGCACAATGATCTGATGATATTATTTATAAATTGATGTTTAGGATTCATGTAGTATTAATTAAATATTACGCAGAATCATCTTCATTGTCATAATAATTTGCAATTTAGTAAATATGATGCATTTAATTGGATTTTTTTATTGTTGTATTTATTCCTGCATAATTTGACACTTTGTTGATATATCAGTATGTTGATTCTGATTCTATTACTGCACCAATATACTCTGATTATGTGATGTGATGCATTGCATGTTGCGGCACCGTTATGTTCACATTGTGCACCATCAGTTATGACTATATAGGTTGTGTATTCAGGGTTGCCATCAAAAATATGATGCATCAAGAGTTACAGGTGGGTATGTGTTTGTCCGTTATTGCAGTATGATAAACGGTTGATTCTGATGAAGGAATGTGTTCGAAAGTTTGGCGGATGTTTAGATGAGTTCAAAAACATAAAGGGTGTTATGTCAATGGACTTGGAACGTGCGGTTGTCCGTTATCCCCAATTGAATGCTCTTAAAAACATTCAGAGGATGTGGTTTGAATGCATTGAAGATGAGCATGTTTGGTTGCGTGGGGCTGGAAACATTGGGCAGGAAGGAATTGGTGCCGACAACAATCAGATGGGTTTTACAACGCCGCCACCAAAGATGCAAACTGTTGATTCATGTGTGGGCGATCAGAAGCACGACGATGAGGCTGCACAGGTTTAGGGCCAGCACCAAGCATGTTTAGTGCACTACTTTTGAATGCATCGTTTAGTACAATATGATAACGGTCTGTAATATAAAACTAACTACTAATGCATTGCCTGGAACAGTAAACTAGGACAGATACAACACCTTTTTGTACATGCTATTGTAAAAACTATGTTGCCGGGTAATGTATGAACTACCTTTTGCACCACTAATGACCTTGATTGTAGACGTAATAATGTGCAGCCGTTTACTGATTGTATGCATCGAATGTAATGCATTGAACCAAATTTTTAAAATTTTTAAAATCAGTTTTTGTTGCACCAATATCTTTGAATGAAAAGCCTAATATCCCTTCTAAAATTTTTAAAATCAGTTTTTGTTGCACCAATATCTTTGAATGAACCATGTACCTGCCTTAGCAACTTGTGAACTTTTGTTGGGCCGAACTTTACATTTCCCGCTCTGTGTATGAGAGCTTGTTGTGTGAAGTCTAACCTCCGTGCCAAAGTTAATAAGTGCCCATCTTCCTTGTCGACAAACTCATGGTTATGGAACTTTATGAAACGGTAAACTTCGTACTTCCCAGATTTTAACAGCCTAAAACTCACCGATGCAGGACAGTTTGTGCGGGTAGAAGCGGAGCATCGTTTCTTGCTACTTGATTCGTCCTTCGTATCACCAGAAACTGCTTCACCGGCTTTGCTACATATTAATAGTTTCAATGTTATTATACCTTCACAGTTGGTTTTTTGTGTCGACCTACGAACTCGAAATCCAGTAGCTTTTGCATATTCCTCATAACATCGGATACGTTCATCCAATGTGTCGTACACGTTGCCTTTGTATGGGAGGTTGGTTTCTGGTGCATCTGGTGCTCGATATAAACCATCGTCAGACCATCTCATTCTGATTTGTGATTTGTTTGACAATGAATCAGTGTAAACGTGTTCGTTTTTTTGTTGATGATTCTGTTTGATGCTACGATATGGTCAACCTACGAATAAAACGTCATGATTTTTTGGTGTATCGATCTGATCAAGCTACGAATAAAACATTTCATCCAGAGTTGATTTGCATCACTTACACTGGATGTTTGATGCTTCTGTTTCGTTCGGTATGCTTGAATGATCATCCATAACCATTATCTTTGCTTCAATGAAAAACATGGATATCTCACTTCAATGTTTCCGATGAATATCAATTCTGCGATCAAGGCTGCGAGGGAAACCAGGACGCCAGGACTGCATCAACGTAATGCAGTTTGAATTATCATGATCATTACGGAATCTTTTAAAAATATGGAATGATTTTTAAATCCCATGTAAATCTGGAATGAAGAGAAAATAAATGGATTACAATAATTTAAACAACAATTATTTAGATTGTATTAACTAAAAATCTAGTTGCAATCCCGGAAATATCCTTAATGATGAACCGCGGTGCATCTCGGATAATATAGGTGCATTGAGGTTTTCACGAGTTTTCACATGCATGATGGTTTTCCATTGAACCTCCCTATAGTGGAGTCCTGGAATCCCACCTTGTTTGGTCAAGAGACAAAAGGGTATTTTTGTCATACTATATTTTTATTGACTAGATATTAATTTAATTAAAAGTGAATCCCTAATTATTAGCATATTCCATAATATAAATACAAAATTCTCTCATAATCATATCTCCTTTACTCTATCCATTAACATGTTCATTTCTATATTTTAACCCAAATCATACATCTTCATTGCAAATCAAGTCATCCATCTTCATCTATAAATTTCGATATGCACATGCTCAATTTCGATATGTATAATCATATCTCCTTTACTCTATCCATTAACATGTTCATTTCTTTATTTTAACCCAAATCATCCATGTTCATTGCAAATCAAATCATCCATCTTCAGCTATAAATTTCGATATGTATAATTTCGTATGCACATGTATCAACGTTAAGATGTGCAAACGTAGTATCCCCATAAAATAGTTCAATATCTCCATTGAATGTTGTTTGAAAAACGTTATTTGAACAAGTGTAGTATGAACATGTGCAAATGTATAAGAAACGATTTTAGAATGAGTGTAGTATCTCCATAAAATTGTTCAAAAATCGTGAACATGTGAATTAAAAACTAAGAAACGATTTTAAAGTTGCACATCGAGAAGGACAAGATTCAAGTTCCTTTTTGATCATATTCATTCATAACTTGATCATGTCGTTAATGTCTTCCATCATTTCGTTACAGTGAACATGTGCATTAGGAATTAAATGGAGGAGTGATTATAGGGATATGAGATTGACTATTAATTTGTTTCCAAAATTAGTTTAATTACTTTCTTTTAATCATAATTCTTGATACCGAAAATACCCTTTTAGTCCCAAACACCTACCTTTTTTTGAAAAACATCATAATTAGGTCATTACTAGTAGAAATGGTGGGTTATAATTGCCAAACAGGACAGGACTCCAGGACTTCACTCTAATTCAGAACTCCATGGAACTTGAATATATATACATGTTTGCTTTTAGCTTATAAAGTTTAATTTAAAATATATATCTAGAAATCGCATTAAGAAAGTTTTACATAAACTTCTTTTGCGAAGTATTTGCAACATCACACAAGGATGTATATTATATTCAAATTCTATTTTTGAATAAACTATGATATTATCGATAAACGATAACTGATTTATCTAACATATATCAGCATATTAGGATTATTAGATCCATGGATGCAACTAGTGCATTCGTGAGTCCAAACGGCATAACCAACTTCATGATGACCATATTAAGTATGATATAAGGCCTTTGGTACACCTCCTCATGGATCTTTAGTTGATGATATTCAATTTGCAGATCAATGTTTGTGATATATGAAGCATCTTGCCGCTCGTCAATTAAATTATCAACACAAGGCAATAAATAATTATTTTGGACTATTACCCTTTCAATTTACTGTGACTTAGACACCTTTACAGGTGACACCCTTTTTGTTAACAATTAGAACCAGAGCACCCAAAACGGGGAACTCGGTATAAAGAATCCCTACTCTCACAGTCTATAACCAACTGTACGATACATAATTTGAGATTCAACTTTTAGGACTTCTTTACATTATTAACAAGTAATAAATTTTCAGTTAAGTCCTGAGATGTTTCAGTTATATGAAATGTTATCAACTTTAGTAGAACTCTACTTAAGTCCCAACTTGGACCGTTAGATATAGTTATTATAATTTGATTTGAGGATGTAATACCTCCCATATTTCTCATATACGTATGTAATTTCATTCTCAATATAATTGTATCATTTATGGATCATTTTGGATTTCAAGATATCTCATTACTTGTATAATTAACATAACTAGTATAGTTTCATAACTTTTGCCCCCACGAGGGACTTCTCTTTTGATACCATAGTCATGGATGTGTATTTTATTCTTCATTATAATTCTTTTTCACATTTTCATTGTACATTGACCTTTAGGTCTTACAACCTATTTTGGTCTTTTATTAAAGATGCATGCATGCATGTATATATATATATATATATATATATATATATATATGTGTATATATATATATATATATATATATATATATATATATATATATATATATATATATATATATATATATATATATATATATATATATATATATATATATATATATGTATATATATATATATATGTATATATATATGTATATATATATATTTGAAATTCATAATTTACTTCAATATATTATCCTTCTAACTATAAGGCACTTAGCGGCCTTTGATACAAGAAGGAACTACTTGTATTTAACATCATTATTTCATTTATTAAGTTCATAATTATCATCGCAAACTATTTTCTCATTATTTCTAAAAGAAGCTACGGGGAGAACGACTCACCCATCGCCTATTTCCCACATAAGGATATGTATATATATATATATATATGTATATATATATATATATGTGTGTATATATATATATATATATATATATATATATATATATATATATATATATATATATATATATATATATTTGAAATTCATAATTTACTTCAATATATTATCCTTCTAACTATAAGGCACTTAGCGGCCTTTGATACAAGAAGGAACTACTTGTATTTAACATCATTATTTCATTTATTAAGTTCATAATTATCATCGCAAACTATTTTCTCATTATTTCTAAAAGAAGCTACGGGGAGAACGACTCACCCATCGCCTATTTCCCACATAAGGTCATGATTGTAGCGTCTTACAACGACAATTGCTACATAGCATTCATTATCACTTTAACCCAAGTTATAAACTTAGGCTATTATGACTATAGTGTTCTTGGAAAATAATTCCAATTTAGTTTTAGGTATATGTTATAATTTATTTGTTTTCCAACTATTCATAGATGGATTTAGTCATCATCATATAATTCCATCAAAGAGTTATAGAGATTTATTGCTAATTAATAGCATTCATTATAGTTTCAAAACACACCATTATTCTCGGTGCTTACAACCTTTAATATACAAGGTATTCAAGATTTCTCACTTGAGAACCAACATTACGAGGCAGTAGTAGAACCTTTATTAGACATTTTTCACTATACGCCTCTTTCATAATTAAAATCAATCCCTATATTGGGAGTTAGTTCAATATGTCCAGTCATCAAGCTGTATGACATTAAGCGTATATGTACACGCATGAAGTACATAGTTGATATTATTATCATCCTAAATCCGTACTGGCCACATCAGAACTTAACTTATGTTATAATAGCGTTGCCTAGGCGGCCAATACAAGCATCTGAAACCGAGCTCAAAGTAGAGTATCGTCGACTATACTCATGCAATGAACATCGGCTCTGATACCAAATTGAAACACCCATTTCAACGTAATATAATAGTAATGGGGTTGTAGTAAGTTAATTATAAATAACATGGCTTTTACAGAAAATCGGGCATGACCTGTTCGCACGGAGTCAATATCCCTGTTTGATTATAAACCATCACTTTGGAAGATAAAGTAAATTCACAGGATACTTTTCCTAGACTACAATTTCTAACATCAATCCGAAATACATTACATGTCTTTATACATACATATTAATCATAATGGTAGACGACTACCCAATTACCTCCCGCTAGTTTAAGCATAGCCTTACCAAAGTTAAGGCTTCAGCGACAGTCCGTTTAAACTCTAAGACTAGAGCCAGCAATCACCTTGCCTTTACTTAACATCACCTGAGGTATATAAAAGTGAGGGGTTAGCAAATAAAATTTGCTAAGTAAGTTACTAGATCGATATGGAGTGCAAAACATACAACATGCATTTGATGTTAAATGATTATAAAATGACAAGTGCAATATCTGTAAATAAAATGGTATGAGCATAGCCCATTATTTTGCATAGGTTGCGGTGCATGACCCGCTAACCCGCCGTTGCCAACAGCTGTGAATCCATGTCCAGCTGCGCAACTCCAACCGGCTTCCATGTCCGGCCACCTACCCGCGAGCTCATGCGGTGTAGGGACAGTTTAATTTAACTATTTTATTACGTATATATTTAGTTTATTATTAAATTTATCATTAAATTTATCTTTATATTTATTTAATTTACGTCTCTTTTATACATGCAATTTATTAATTAAAGTTTTATTTATCTTACGTTTATTTGTAAAAATATTTACACATTTTTATCTTTTATATGTTTGCATCTAATTATAGAATTATGTTAATATTTTTTATTTAATTGTAATTTCTTTGACAAAATAATAAACTTAGGGACAGTTTAATTTAACTATTTTATTACGTATAGTGGCGCTCAACCTATCGTTTATTCTAATTATTTTGGGGTTTTTTTCATTTTGATTTAAATATTTTTAGTGTAATACATTTGACTGATTTATTCATTGCTTGTTAATTAATGACCATTATACCCTTACTCATTTCTTCTTTCAACTAAACATCAAAATATCATATTTATCCAACTTAAATTAAAATATCATATCCCTTTTACTAATTTTATATAATTTATTTTTGTAAACTTAACTAAAAAAATTCTTCAAACTAAAACAATTTACATTAAAAATAAAAAAAATTGTATCATGTTTTGCCTCAGTTGATTGTATATAGGTTACTGTAGAAAAAAAAACAAATAAGAAAATATAATAATACGATACGATTTGATTACAAACGAGCAAAAACACGATACAATTTTTTTATTTTTATTTTTAATGTTAATTTGTTTTAGTTTGAAGATGTAACATCCCACTTTTGGGACGGGGACGTGAAATTATATGATTGGGTTGATTATAGTATTATAATTGAGATGGACCAATTATTGAGTTATACGTGGAACCGTCACGTGATAAGATTTTGGGTTAACCGGGTGATGGAATTAAGTTTTAATTAAAGATTATAATATTGGTGAATATTAATTAAATTAGGACCCGATAATATAAAGTTTGTATTTTGAGATAACGGGATCGGATATTGGGTGTCGAACCGAGTTAATCCTAAAACATATATATTGTTTATTTCTTTGCTTCCTCTTTTCATTTCTCTCAAGCCAGAGCCCTAAGTTTGTGTGAGTGTCTTACCTCCAGTAGCTACAGCAGCAAGAACTAATTTCCAATCTAGGATTTAAGTGTTAGACCTTCATCCTCTTCCTTCTCCTCCATTGAAGAAGCTTGAGGTAAGTTTCTAAGCTTGAAATCAAGCATTAAATTCATGGGTTTGAGTTGATAATTACTACCAAATGATTGGGGTTGTCCCTATATGTGTTTATCATGTTTTTGGGTTAATTTCGTGAGCTAAAACAAGCAAAAATGGCGAATTTTGAGGCAAAAACGAAGCTGAGCAGAACAGAGGACGAGCTGAGTGAACCAGGGGAAAGCTGTGAGAGTCGTGGTCACGACTTTTCTCGTGGTCACGACTTTTTGCATGTTCACGACTTTTCTCGTGGTCATGTCCTTTTTCGTGGTCACGACTTTTCAGATTTCATGTAATTATCTTTTGGCTTGATGTGAATTGATTAATCGGGTTGGGGGAAGCTTGTGGGAAGGGTAATAAAATGGGTTTAAGAGTTCCGTGAGTTATGTTAGTAATGTCGGGTTATCATATTGTGATTCCAGGGTCTCGAGTTGATAGAGTTGGGAAAGGGCAGGGAACTGAGACTGAGTAGTGTCCCTAGCAGGGCAGGTGAGTTTGCATGTTTTTCTGAGATACTTGTACGATTATTTATTATACTTGCATGATCTTTTACTGAGCTTTTTATGAGATATTACGAGTTTTCTTACGAGCTTTTATTGAGATATTATCATGCATGTATCATTGTGTTGTATTGAGAACTGTGTTTTATAATATGAGATTTGAGACACTTGACCTTTCGAGATACTAAACCGTACGACTGAGCAGCGGTCGGGTCGCTCCCGATTCCCTTTTGAGTCCTGACGACTGCTTTGTGTGGTCAAGGGATTTGGGTACGTGGATTCGTCCACATGGGATGAGTACCTATTTGAGCTACTCTGTGGGATCTCATATACCTGTTTAGTAGAGAACGCTGAACATTTTATTACCAAGTTTATTTCTTTTATCGAGCTTTATAATCGTACACTAACACTTGCATTCTCACCAGCTTTAGCTGACCCTGTGTGTTATTGTGTGTGTCTCAGGTGACCGGAGTGCTAGTAGGCCTGCTGGACCAAAGTAGGGTTATTGTTGCATCTTTTGAGGAGTTAGCTACCTGCGTTAGAGGTAGTTATATTTTGGGGTTGTCATGTATACTTCGGATAGGTTGCTTTACTTTCAGGGATTTCCGTGACCTGGTTATGTAAATTAATGTTTTAAAATTATCGGGTATCCACGTGTTTATGCCGGGAATAGTTAGAAGCTATTATATTATATTGCTGATGACGTGTCATTATGTGGCAATTGGGATTAGATCGAGGGTGTTACAAGCTTGGTATCAGAGCCTAGGTTTAAGTGATTAAGTATCTAGCGGATGCTTAAGCTTAAACCACGGAGTCTAGATCCTTGGATGGTAATCCGAAGTAGAGTATTAGGTGATAAATGAGTAGTGTATAGAGTTGTGTAGAGTTAATATGTGTTGTTGTCTTTATTGTGCAGGTAGTTATGGACCGTCAGGGCAGTGGGCCTCAGGATGATGACTTTAGGGGTGACGAGTTTGTGCGTAGGTCTGAGTTGTATTCTGTATTGAGTCAGATATTGGATGAGCGTTTTCCGGCGCAGGGAGCAGGTCGGGGTCGGGGAGCGGTGCCTCCGCCTGAGGGTGGTCAGAGTTCTGGAGCTGGTGCTTCTTCTAGCCAGCCATCGCGAGGGTCCTTTAAGGACTTCATGACGGGTCATCCTTCTGAGTTCTTTAGGGGAGTTGGTGCCTCGAAGGCGCTAGATTGGTTGCGAGAGATTGAGGTGGCATTCCGCATAGCGCATGTGGATCGAGCTGTTAGAGTGAGTTATGCCTCCTACCTGCTGAAAGGAGGAGCGTTGCGATGGTGGAGCTCAGTTGTGAGTGCCCGGGGGATATATGAGGCGTATTTGATGACTTGGGAGGAGTTTCGTGTTGAGTTCGAGCTGCAGTATTGCCCCCAGGATACGAGGTGTGAGTTAGAGCGTGAGTTTATTCACCTACAACAGGGATCCATGTCTGTTCAGGAGTATATCGATGTGTTTAATGATAGGGCCCAGTTTGCTCCACATCAGGTGGCTACAGAGGAGCGGAAGGTTAGTATGTTTATTGAGGGCTTGAGATCTGATATTATGGAGTTCCTGGGGATGTTGCATGACCCCACCTTTGCATCTGATATGGAGTATGTGAGACGTAGAGAGAGGGAGGTGGAGAGGCAGAGGGAGCAGCCGGCTCCCCAGAGACAGCGTGTGGAGTCGTCGGGGCAGGGACAAGGTGCAGGGCCATCAAGGGGATACCGAGAAAGCCGAAAAGGTGGGTATACTGAGCAGCGGGATCTAAGTTCGGGGGCCCGACGAGATCAGAGTCGAGACGAGATATGATTTATATAATTATATAATGATTCCATGATGTTATAGTGTCATTATGGGACTTAAAACAAGTGTTTTGGGTGAATAGTGGCTCGACTCGCACTAGTTTCGTATTTTGGCCATAACTTTTTCATACGAACTCGAATTTAGGTGATTCAAGAGTGCAGAAGAAGAGGACACACATGGCTACAACTTTTATCTCTTTGAAAATAGTCCATCTGATGGTAAACTCGGTGAGTTGTGATGGGAACTCGGCGAGTTCCCTGACCTGCACATTCTATTTCAGTTTTCACATTCCCTGCTCGTAAATCCATTTATCCAACTTGACTTTCAGCTCATAAAACCACTAAAATGGCCTCTTTTATGTTATATTCAATAAGTATAAACATATATAAACTTAGTCTAACATCCATAACACAAACTTTATCAATTTAATCATATCACCTATTAAAATTTCGAACTAAAAATCCAAGTTCAAGTTCATAACATTCCTTTGGTTTCTTATGCTTATAGCTTCAGAAACCTTCAATTATTCCGTTATTATTGACCATCCAATTATATAAAACACCACTTTTGGATTCACCATCATTTGGCTAGGAATTGCTATGCTAGAGAATAAATTGATGGGGAACACACACACACACACATACCCTTAAAACAAAGAAAAGACTACCTTGAACTTGTGGTATTTGTTTTCCCCAATTTCTTCAATCTCTTGCTCCACTTGTAAGAACCTCAACTCCAGCCCTAAGCTTCTTTTAGTTTTACAGAATTGTGATGATGAAAAGAGAGGAGGAAGAGACACGATTGGGGAGGGGGTTAGAGTCCCAATTGGTCAAAAACTTACAACAAACCCCCCTTCAATCTCACTTGCTTTCCAATTCCAGCCTCCATTCCTTAATTAATTAGGGAGATGCAATACTAGCTTGTACACAAGGTTTTAAAACCTTGAACCTAAGTGTATGTATTAAAATTTACAAGACTCAATGCATGAAAAACAAGTTGATAAAGCAAGTGGACGTCTTCAATAATAACTATAACTGAACAATTGACTTAATTCATTTTGGGTAACTTAGTTAATTAAATTATTACCTTGAATTATGAGGATATTATAGCAAGGTACGAGTTAACTAGCTCGAATATATGTATAGGTCCAGTTTACCTATTTATGGGTTTGTAATTTAGCATTATCATATATTCTCTTAAATAACAAAAATTCCAATATTTACATTTTGATTAACATCACTCCATTCATTAATTGAGTGTATAATTAGTAGTTTAATCATTATACCAAATTTGAGGATGTTACAACTCCTCCCCCTTGAAAAGGATTCCGCCCACGGAATCAATCCAGAATTTTCAAGAGGCTTTAATAAATATTATCATGTCTGTTATGACCAATTATAATTAGACTATGTCCGGTTAGTACAGTCAGATCACCCGACTCAGACATATAGATAGCAACATTGCTATATAAGTATCGGGTTTTAATAACCCATTAATAGTATATTAATGACATAGTCACCATCGCTATTTCGATAATAATATGTTATATTAAATTTGTTTGAAGGTTCACTTCTTACATACTTACCCATTATATATGAAATCTCAAATCCATGGCAATATTCAGTCAATTGCAGGATTGCTATTCATCTTAAGGATATACTTTCTCGTTAACTATAATACTCCTTCATTTGGAGAATAATTAGGTGTGGTACTCATGTTTTTTAATAAAAATTCAGTGACTTTCATAACGAGTCACATTTTATGTGTTCCTTTTTCATTGAACCTTTTATCATCATAGGTTCATCATATAGTCAAGTATATAATACTTGTTGGTATTCAATTAATCAATTGCTTACTTAATGTAACACCCACATTTCTCACACAAATGCCACGTCAATAAACAATCATAAGTGGCAATATCGCAATCGTCTCAAGGTACACATGTCACAGGATTAGACGAAAATCACTATTAATTAAAACTTTAATACAAGATTGTCACATAACATTTCACATGCTGAGACTGATGTACATACACAACTGAACACTACTATCATACACATGTAGATCAGATACAACAGTTCTCAAAAGCTAATAGCGACAAACAGCAGATTACACAAAACTCAGTACTGAATTCCCTCGGCTCCTACTTCGGCGGCTGCTACGACTGAGGCCCCATAATATGACTGCCTGAGACACGGAAGACTCGAAAACATAAGCTGGGAAGCTCGTGAGTATGCGAGGGTTAGACTCTGCAGATAAGCACATATAGCATACACAACACATATATCTCAATGCACGTAACACAGCTCAATACACAACACATATCTCTGCTCAAAAGGGACGCCGTTCCCCAGCTAACAGGCCGCACACAGCAGCGGTTAGCTACTCAGTAGGCACAGGAGCGACCTGGCGATAACACTGCTGTATATATACAGTCTCATACTTCATGACTTGTTAGGGACAGTCAGACTGCGCGACCACATATCGCGGATACCTTCACTCAAACACATATAGCACGTATAGGGTAGATGGAATCATACCTGTGCCGTATCTCTGTCCCATATACACATATCACAACACATAATCGACTCATAAAACTTTACGCGCGTTTGATAAAGAACTCGAGTACTCACCAAATACCCAAGGCAACGACAATCCAACTCTTATCACGTTACGCGCGTTTGATAAAGAACTCGGTACGCGGAAGGCTCGAACCTGTAACATAACGGATCCCAAATATTAACGCAGACTCAACGGATAGATCACATAATCCGAACACAATCGATATAATCAAACACAACCCAAGATACCACCCCAAACAAACAACCGACGCCCAAACCCATTATCGCCAAACGCCGCATCGCGCCCGCACTCGGGCAACACGGTCTCGCCGCGGCCATCGCGGCCGCGCTCACGCTACAACAGCAGCAGTACAGGTCGATTTCCATGGCAGAACCAGAGGCTTCAGCTCCACAACTCGATTTTTAGCACCAAACAAACATACAACCCATACACAATCAGACCCACAACTTCCAGAAACTAAAACACTCAAACTTAGCACATCATACCTACGAATTTAGCAACCAAAACCATGAAATGTTACCTCGAATTGCTCAAGAACACAAGGAGGAGAAAGGAATTCAAATTAACACCCTCAAATCCAGATTTTCTTTGCTGATTGCTGCTCCAACACTCTCACATACTTCACGTTTCTAAGTTTTCCAAAAAGGGAAGGGAAGAAAAGAGAGTAAAGTCAAGGGGCGTACGTATATATTCACTTTCCTCAATTAGAAACCCCAGACCCGATTAATCCGAACCCGATATCACTTTTTCACTATTAATATCATTTTAACCCAATTAAATCCACGATCTCAATGATAATAATAATCCACTAATTATTAATTCGAAGACACGTATCACTCGGTCTCGACACGTTAAATCCACGAAACGGAATTTAATTGGAACACGCGATAATATTAAATTAAAGAGCCAATAATTTAAATCCACGTACCAGGCTCAAATCCGGGATGTTACATATATGATATTATGAAGTTTTGGAAGGGTATATATGAAATTCTCCCTAATATTTAAGATAACAATGAATAACATGTTAAGTTTATATATTTATTATTGAAAATAATAATTAAGTCGAAATGTATTAACGTAAAAAATATTTAACTAGAAAAGAATAAACGTTAAGTTTATATATTTTTATTAGAAATTATAATTAAATCAAAATGTAGTCAGTAATGAAATAGTTAAAACAAAATGAATAAAACACTCAAAATACTAAATTTCAAGTTAACGTATTAATATAAAAAATATTAAAATGAAAATGAAACAAATACTGCACCTGAATAAAAACACATTAAAAAAAATATTTAAATGAAAATGAAAAAAACCCTTAGTTTATATATTTTCTTAAAAAATATAAATTTAGCAAATTATATTAATGTAATGAAATAGTTAGATGATAACATATAAAATATAAAAATGTATAAATATTTTATCAAATGAAACAAAAGATAAATAATTTTAAAATAATTAAATTGAATATATAAAAAAACATAAATAAAATATTCTAATGAGATAATTTTTAATAAATATAGAATAAATATATTTTAAAAAATAAAAATGTATAACTAATAATAATAATTGATTTTTTAAATTAACATTTAAAACTTAATCAAAACTAAAAATTAATAAAAAAAAAACTAAAACTGAAAATAAATTACATAGTTGAGAGACTAAATATGTTATTGAGAAAAAGGGCAAAATCGTCATTTAAAAAAAGTTAAGAGAAAGAAGGACTATTTTTGCAAGTAAATAGTGTTTTTAGGGACCATTTATGCCATTTTTAAAGACCAGGGACCAAATCCATAATTTTAACCAAACCACATGGACCATTTTTGTAATTTTTGTAACATCCCGGATTTGAGCCTGGTACGTGGATTTAATTTATTGGCTCATTTATTTAATATTATTGCGTTGTTCCAATTGAATCCCGTTTCGTGGATTTAACGTGTCGAGACCGAGTGATACGTGTCTCCGGATTAATAATTAGTGGACTATTATTATTTATGAGATCGTGGATTTAATTGGGTCCAAATAATATTAATTGTGAAAAAATGGTATCGGAATCCGATTTGTCGGGTCCGGGGTTTCTAATTATGGAAAGAATATATATATATATATATATATATATATATATATATATATATATATATATATATATATATATATATATATATATATATGTCCTCCATGAATACGTTTCCTTCCTTTCCCTTTCAAAATTCAGAAACGTGAAGTGTGTGTGAAGTGTTTGGAGCTGCTGAAATTCATCAAGAAGCCAAGTTGGTTGCCGAATCTGAGTGATCTTCTTCCTCTTTGTGTTCTTGAACAAGTATAGGTAAGACTTCATGGCTTTGCTTGCTGAAAATTGAGATGTATGTGTGTATTATCTTAAGGATTGGTTCTGAAAGTTTTGGGTCTGCTATGTATATGAATTCTATGTGTTTTGGCTGCTGGAAATGAGTTGGAGAGGTTAAAACCTCTGGTTCTGCAATTTTCGCGAACTGCACAGAGCTGCTGTAGCGTGAGCGCGGCCACGATGGCCGCGGCGCGACTGCGTTGACTGAGCCTGGCCGCGATGCGGCGGCTGTTTGTTTGGGTTTTGGGCGCCGGTTGGTTGTTCGGGGTTGTGTTTTGAGTCGTGTTCGATTTATAATGATTGTGTTTGGGTTTCGGTTGGTTATCGGTCGAGTTTGTATTAATCCGTTAGGATCCGTGATGTTTACAGGTTCGAGTCGACCGCGTACCGCTCCGTGATAAGATTTGGGTTGTCGTTGCTTTGGGTATTTGGTGAGTACTCGAGTCCTTTATAAAACGCGCGTAAAGTTTTATGAGTCGATTATGTGTTGTGATATGCGTATGTGAGACAGAGATACGGCGCACGTATGATTCTATCTACCCTATACGTGTTATACGTGTTTAAGTGCAGGTGTCCGCGATATGTGATCGCGCAGGCTGACTGTCCCTAACCAGTCGTGAAGTATGAGACTGTATATATACAGCAGTGTTTATCGCCAGGTCGCTCCTGTGCCTATTGTGAGCTAACCGCTGCTGTGTGCGACCTGTTAGCTGGGGAACGGCGTCCCCTTTTGAGCAGAGATATGTGTGTGCATCGAGCCTGTGTTACGTGCATTGAGATATATGTGTCGTGCATGTTATGTGTTCTTATTTGCAGAGTCTGACCCTCGCGTACTCACGAGCTTCCCAGCTTATGTTTTCGAGTCTTCCGTGTCTCAGGCAGCCATACCGTGGGGTCACAGTCACAACAGCAGCAGCCGAAGTGGTCAGAGTTTGTGGGTGCTTGTCAGCGTTTGATATTAGACTTCAGGAACTGTTATCTGTATTTTGTACTTGATCAGCATTGTGCTAGCTATCGGTAGTTAGCATGTATCAGATAGTTCAGTTGTGTATGTGTTATATCAGCATGATGTATGGCGATATGTGTATTAAAGTTTTAATTGACAGCGTTTTCCGCTAATCCTGTGACATGTGTACCTTGAGATGATTGCGATATTGCCACTATTGTTTGTAAATTGACGTGGCTTTTGTATGAGAAATGTGGGTGTTACAGCTTGGTATCAGAGCTTGTGGTTTCAATATTGAGTATCAGTGGATGCTTGAGCTCTTACCGTGTTCAGATCCGTGAGATTCTTCCCTGTGACTGAGTTTAGCGGAATTAACTGACCTAGCTTACTGTATAACGCTGGGTGGTCGTTCTATTATCTTACCTTTGTGATATGTGCAGGTAGTTATGGCAGATCATGGAGAGGGCCCAGGGCCAGAGAGACCAGCGGAGGACGAGTATGTCCGTCGGTCAGAGATGTTAGCAGTTCTGACAGAGTTCTATCGAGAGAGAGATCAGCGACAGATATCAGATCCGCCGCCAGTTACGAGTACTGAGACAGGGATTGGTGCGTCTTCTTCTGCTCCGTGAGGTGGGTCCTTTAAGGACTTTATGACAGGAGTCCCACCTCAGTTCCGAGGCGGTGGTGAGCCGGGCGCGGCCATGGCTAGGGAAAGAGAGATTGAGGCGGCTTTCCGAGTCGCTCATGTCGATCCACGTGATATGGTCGGTTATGCGACCTATCTACTGAGAGGAGGGGCTTCACAGTGGTGGAGGTCCATTGAGTCATCTATGACTACAGCTGCAGCGTATGCCATGTCGTGGGAGCAGTTCCGTGCCATCTTTGAGTTACAGTACCTTCCCCGTGATGAGCGCCGGGGAATGGAGTGTCGTTTTCTGCATCTCCAACAGGGCAGTATGTCAGTCCAGCAGTATGTAGATCGTTTTAATGAGTATGCCCAGTTTGCACGTTGATACCGAGATTCGTAAGGCTGATGCCTTCATTGATGGTTTGCGGTCAGATATTCGGGAGTTTGTCGGGCTTCACGACACCCCTACCTCTGCGCGGGCATTAGAGTTGGCTCGAGTCCGAGAAAGGGAGATAGAGAGACAGAGGGGTCAGCCTCCAGCCCAGAGACAGAGGACAGGGACGTCTGAGCAGTCCCATGGTTACTATCGAGAGCCTCAGGATTTTCAAAGAGAGAGTCAGCCTGAGCCGGAGCAGAGTCAGGGACAGGGTTTGGGGTCCCGTAGAGACAGAGACAGGGGCAGAGACCGCAGGTCCAGGAGGTCGGGTCAGTATCAGGGTTTAGGGACGGCCGGTCAGAGTCAGGGTCAGACTTCCCGATATAGTGCTCCTAGTCAGAGTCAGAGCAGCGTGGGGCAGAGGTCCCAGCCATCAGGGAGCCGAGCTGACAGTTATTTTGGGAAGAGAGACTGCCAGAGATGCCGCCATCGCCATTCCGGTCCTTGCATGCCGGAGCAGCCCAGATGTTACCGTTGTGGACAGTACGGTCACACTTCATTTACTTGTACTTCGAGGGATTCCCTGTGCTTCCGCTGTGGCAGGCCAGGTCACATAGTCAGAGATTGTCCAGATGCGCCGCTAGCTGTACAGGGAGCGAGTATCAGCGGTGCCAGAGCCGAGCCTTCGTCTTTGAGCCGCCGAGAGTCAGCACCCAGAGGCCGGGGTAGAGTATTCCAGGCTACGGCAGAGGAGGCCCGCGAGTCTACTGATGTAGTATCCGGTACGTACATTCTGAATGGGCTTAGCGCCCGAGTTTTGTTTGATTCTGGAGCGGACCGCTCGTATGTGTCTGTGATATTTTGTGCGTACTTTTCAGTGCCTTCTACTGCTTTACCTGTTCCGTTAGTTGTTGAGAGAGTAGATGGTAGTACAGCGTTAGTGAGCCTGGTATTTTGAGATTGTGTTCTTGAGATAGACGCGCATCGGTTTTTGATTGATTTGCTTCCGATAGAGGTTAGAAGTTTTGACGTGATAGTGGGTATGGATTGGATGACAGCCAGACAGGCTGACATTCTATGTGCAAAAAAGATTATCCGAATACCCATTTCAGACAGTGAGACCGTGACAGTGTACGGCGAGAGGCGCCGAGGCGAGATTGGTATGGTTTCGATGGCCAGAGCTCAGAGGTATGTTGCGAAGGGATGTGAGACCTTCCTGGCTTACGTTGTGGACGCCAGATTAGAGAAGAAGACTATAGCGGATATACCTGTGATCAGAGACTTCCCTGAGGTATTCCCAGAGGAGTTGCCTGGGTTACCGCCAGATCGTCAGGTCGAGTTTCGCATAGACCTTATCCCTGGAGCGGTGCCTATTGCGAAGACGCCTTATAGGCTGGCACCTACTGAGATGAGAGAGATGATGTCGCAGCTTCAGGAGTTGCCGGGTCATGGATTTATCCGTCCGAGTTCGTCCCCGTGGGGAGCTCCCGTGTTATTTGTGAAGAAGAAGGACGGTTCTATGCGGATGTGTATTGACTACCGAGAGTTGAATAAAGTGACAATGAAGAACCGTTATCCGCTTCCACGTATCGACGATCTGTTTGACCAGTTGCAGGGTTCGAGCTTCTTTTCGAAGATAAACCTGAGATCGGGGTATCATCAGCTGAGAGTTAGGGACGAGGATGTGCCGAAGACTGCGTTTCGGACGAGATACGGCCACTATGAGTTCCTTGTGATGCCCTTCGGACTGATTGACGCACCAGCGGCATTCATGGATTTGATGAACAGGTTGTGTAGATCTATGTTGGATCGGTTCGTGATAGTGTTTATCAACGACATCCTAATCTATTTGAGGAGTGCCGAGGACCACGAGTAGCACTTGCGAGAGGTTTTAACCGTGCTGCGAAAGGAGAGACTGTATGCGAAGTTCTCCAAGTGCGAGTTCTGGTTGCGAGAGGTTCAGTTTCTGGGGCACGTAGTGAGCGCCGGGGGTATTTCAGTGGATCCGGCGAAGATAGAGGCTGTGATGAGTTGGGAGCCGCCGAGAATCGTGCCTGAGATCCGTAGTTTTCTGGGATTAGCTGGGTATTATCGCCGCTTCATTCAGGACTTCTCGCAGATTGCCATGCCGTTGACGAGATTGACACGGCAGTCCGTTCCTTCGTGTGGTCTGATGAGCAGGAGTCAGCGTTCAGAGAGCTGAAGTCCCGGTTATGTCAGGCTCTAGTATTAGCATTGCCCGATGGTACAGAGGATTTCATAGTCTACTGTGATGCGTCAGGTCGGTTTGGGTTGTGTTCTGATGCAGTGAGGTAAGGTGATAGCGTATGCGTCGCGACAGCTGAAGACCTACGAGGAGAACCATACCGTGCACGATCTCGAGTTAGACGCGATAGTGTTTGCGTTGAAGATATGGCGTCATTATTTGTATGGTTCGCGGTTTGTGGTGTATACAGATCATAAGAGTCTTCAGTATCTGTTTAGTCAGAAAGAGCTGAATATGAGACAGCGGTGCAGCTTAGAGCTTCTGAAGGATTATGACTGCGAGATTCAGTACCATCCTGGTAGGGCCAATGTGGTGGCCGATGCGTTGAGCCGCAAGGCGTATGGCCAGACAGTGGTTTCCCGAGCAGCGAGGCTCGAGGTCACGTCAACTCTTGTGGAGAGTCTGAGATTGGCTTAGTTAGAGGGTTTGCGAGCAGAGAACGTGAAGAGAGAGCGACTTGCAGGGCAGCTTGATGTGTTGAGCAGAGATAGCAGAAACTTATATGTGTTTCATGATCGGGTTTGGGTTCCGAGAGTCGGTAATCTGCGGCAGTTGATACTGGATGAGTCGCACCGATCGAGACTGTCTATCCACCCCGGGAGCACCAAAATGTACAGAGATCTGTGTGAGTTCTACTGGTGGCCTGAGATGAAGAGAGATGTGGGTCGGTATGTCGAGGAGTGCATGATGTGTCTGCGCGTTAAGGCTGAGCATCAGAAGCCTCACGGGCATCTGCAGCCTCTGGAGATCCCTGAGTGGAAGTGGTATCATATCACGATGGATTTTATCGTTAGACTTCCACGCACAGTTCGAGGCAACGATATGATCTGGGTGATTGTGGATCGGTTGAAGAAGAGTGCCTATTTTCTAGCGGTTCGGGGCACCATTACGATGGATCAGTTGCCTCGGTTATACATTAATGAGATGGTTTCGAGGCACGACGTTCCGATGTCGATTACGTCTGATAGAGATACGTGGTTTACTTCGAGGTTCTGGCATAGCTTTCAGCGCGAGTTGGGGACTAGAGTGCAGTTGAGCACAGCGTACAGACCTCAGACAGACGGGCAGACAGAGTGGACGAATCAGACTCTCGAAGATATGCTCCGAGCGTGTGCGATAGATTTCAGTGGTAGTTGGGACATTCACTTTCCGTTGGTCGAGTTCGCGTACAACAACAGCTCCCATACCTCCATCAAGATGGTTCCGTTTGAGGCACTATATGGGCGTAAGTGCCTAACCCCTGTGTGTTGTGGCGAGGTCGGCGAGCGACCTATCAGTGGGCCTGAGTTGCTACAAGAGACGAGCGACAAAGTGGCGATTATCCGTGAGCATATGAGAGTAGTGCAGAGCCGGCAGAAGAGTTATGCCGATCGTCGTCTGACTGAGCTCGAGTTCAGTGTTGGGGACCGTGTGATGTTGAAAGTATCGCCGTAGAAGGGAGTTATCAGATTCAGACACCGAGGTAAGCTAAGTCCGCGATACATTGGTCCGTTTGAGATCATCGCTAGAGTCCGAGATCAGGCGTACAGATTGAGACTACCTCCCGAGTTGGCCGGAGTTCATGATACATTCCATGTGAGTCATCTGAGGAAGTGTTTGGCCAAAGACGATCAGTACGTGCCGCTATCCGAGATCACCGTGGACGACCATTTGAGATATGTCGAGCAGCCCGAGGCAATTACCGACCGAAAGGTGAAGAAATTGCGAAATAAAGAGATTGCACATTCTGTTTTAGTTTTCACATTCCCTTCTCGTAAATCCATTTATCCAACTTGACTTTCAGCTTATAAAACCACTAAAATGGCCTCTTTTATGTTATATTCAAAAAGTATAAACATATATAAACTTAGTCTAACATCCACAACACAAACTTTAATCAATTTAATCATATCACCTATTAAAATTTCTAACTTAAAAATCCAAGTTCAAGTTCATAACATTCCTTTGGTTTCTTATGCTTATAGCTTCAGAAACCTTTCAATTATTCCATTATTATTGACCATCCATATATATAAAACACCACTTTTGAATTCACCATCATTTGGCTCGGAATTGCTATGCTAGAGAATAAATTGATGGGGAACACACACACATACCCTTAAAACAAAGAAAAGATGTAACATCCGACATTAAACCAGGTTAGCAACTATGACCTAATCAGTATTTAATAGCCAATTATAACCTAATCAGTGGTCATTAGCAATTAATCAAAGTGATTAAGAATGTTCATGAAGAAAATCAACTCAATTAGAATCAAATTCATCGGTGCGATTAATCGGGAAATCAATTAATCCGATCGATTTACGATATGATGGATTAATTCAACTAAGTACATAATTAATCTATGATTAGTGACACTAATCATGTACCAATACACTTATTTAACATTAATTATGCAAGACTAAAACAATTCATTAAAACAATGCATCCAAAAGTATTTATGAATTTACAAAAAAAGGGAAATATAAGAATACATTTCTAAATACATTTATACAAAAAAAAAACATTGAAATACACCTCCTATAGGCCGGCCATAGTGAAGGACATAAAGGACTTGATATATTTTTTTTACTCAATATTTCACCATCAAATCCTCTTTCTTTCAATTCACCCAAGATTTTACACTATTTTCATCATTTCACCACCTTTTTATCCTCTATAAATAAGACCCCAACTTCACTTCATTCTTCACACCTTCAAATCAAAAATCACTCTCTCTTTCTCTCTTTGAAATCCGGCCAAGAGGAGCCAAGAACACCAAAAATTCCAATTTTTCGTTCTTGCAACATTTTAAGTGTTTTTGGGAGAAATCTTCCAAGAGTTTCAACTTCTACTTGATTTCATTCTTCTAACACCCTAAAGTAAGTAAATACTAACTTATTTCATCATACATTTATGTTTGTATAAGTCTTGCATGATATATATAATCACCAACAACAACAAGTTTCATAAAAACTCAAGTTTATAAATCACTAGTTTTTGTTTTTAAGTTGTTTTCTTCAAATGTGTTTATAAATATATAAAAACAACATGTAAGTGTAAATATAAAGAACACAAGTCATATAAATGTGTTTTATAACTTTTATACAAGTAACTTTTGAATAAACAACAAGAATCACAAGTTATTTCAAGTTTATGAACTACGAAATTTCGGCAGAAATATTACTTCAACTTTGAAAAATCATAACTAAGTCATAACTTAACAAAATGAGTTGATTCTTGTCTCAAAAGTTATATCTATGTCTTAACTAAAAATCGGGAAGTTTTCATAATTTATTATGGAGTTTAAAACCCCCAGATATTATTTGGGAACCCGAAAGTTTGACAGCTCAAAAATGACAAACATTGGGTTTTTAACGAGATTTTTTCCTAACCTAAACACCTCGAAAAATGGCCGTTCTTGACTTTACAAATTATTTGTATATAGTAGTTTATTGTCCAAGAAAACCAAAGCCTAAATCATTTTGGAGCTTGGTCAAAAACAGCCTCAAAATAGGTCGAAAAACTTTCGAAAAGCTGAAAAATTATATATATATATATATATATATATATATATATATATATATATATATATATATATATATATATATATATATATATATATATATATATATATATATATATATATATAAACTTGACGTTTTAAGTGGGTTTTATTTTATAAACTTGTAATGTTGGGTGATTTAAGACATAAAAACCTATATATACATATTATTATATATGAGTTATTAAGTCCCTATTATCACTTAGGACTCGATTAATCACATCCGGATCAACACCCATCAATCTACGCTAACTTGCATTTTACGCAAATATTTTGCCATCACATGCTCGGTGAGTCTTCATAGCCCCTATTTTCACACTGTTATGTTTTGGGATTGAAATATATGCTACGTTTTCATATGGACACGGAAACTACTTCATTTCTATTATGTATTACACATGTCGTTCCATCAGCCCTCAAATCATGAACCGTTAGTTACATTTATTTATAAGCGCGAATATATTGTGGATAGATCTACCGGGAGTCATGTCCCCCATTCGGGTTAGTCTTACCGGCTAACGGCGGAATGCATATATATATATATATATATATATATATATATATATATATATATATATATATATATATATATATATATATATATATATATATATATATATAACATTACGGTATTACGTATGGGAATACTGCACATGGCAAACTCATAATTAAGTTTCGGTTGCATGATGGTTTTTATGTTATACATAACATGGAATTTATGATTTTATAAATTCAAACTCATCTGTTGATGTCCATACAAGTCATATTTACGTGTAAACCTATGAGCTCATCAACAATTTTGTTGACGTATTTTAGCCTGTATTTTCAGGAAATTAAGGCAAGTGCATCGCATCGGAAGTATTTTCAAGCTTCCGTACTTATGGAGTCGCATTCATTTTCAAACCATCGGAGATTTATTTGCATTATTTTGGTTAATTTAATTATGTATATAAATCTTTATATTTTGTGAACTACTTACACAATATGTTGGTGATGTAAAACATTTTTATATTTCAAAGTTATATTGATGTATTTTTGAAAACGTCCATATAGTGGTCGTTCGTTATGATTATGGTTACGCTTCCGCGACGTCACGCTTCGTTGCCAACCGGGGTAACGGGGTGTGATAGATTGGTATCAAAGCCATAGTTATAGTGAACTAGGTTGCATTAGTACCGTAGACTATAACTGCACTTAAGTTTTACTGATTTTTTAAAATATTTTGTAACTAACTAAAAGTCTATAAATGGACCTTGATACCAGAAAACATTTCGAACAACACCATCATCATCTTGTCTGATTCTGAGGATGACTACACTCCCATGAGCCCCGAAGTAACTGAGGTTTTCACCGAAGGAGAACCGTCTAAAGAAGAGGACCCCTCCGAATTGCCGATGGAGGAGTCAGAAGAGGAGCCCATGGAAGAAGACGACACCTGAGAGGATCCACCACCCCCGGTGATCCCTTCGTACATCCCATATCACCCGGAGGTTCCATCATTCAAACCGTACTGCCCCCACCCCAACGGCCCAAAGATGCTGTATACACCACGCAAAAGAGTTTTCATGCCGAGACGAGAGACTATTCCCATCCCGGCTCCCCAACCAAGTCCACCACCACAGCAACGACGGGCAAACACCCGAAGATGGGACTGGATGCCGGAGACCCTCCAAGAGTGGTGGCGGGAGGAGGGAATCCCCTCCCACTTTGAGATCGGAGGACCATCCTCCGCACCTACCCCACCACTCACCCAAGAACCCGCTGAACAGACCATACCACTCTTGGTAGCACGGTCTTCAAGGCACAACCTCCAAGTGCGGTTGCTTAACCAAGACATTGGAGAGATGACAGCCCGTTTAGAGCGAGAGGAGTTGCAAAACTCCAACCCATACTGGGCTAACCAGCACGCCCTCGCCATCCAACAGGCCGGGTTAGATGAGCTTCGACAAAGATTAGCCGAGAGCGAGGCCCGTAATGAGGAGCTGACTCAGCGCCTCAATGCATTGGAAAAGGGAGAGACCCCCGATCACTCCCACACCTAGTACCCCCTATATGTAATAGTGTAGGACTAAAAATTTTCGGGTAATAACCCGCCCCAATGTAAGAAAATTATGAATGATTAATGAAAATTGCAAGTTATTTATGAATCTGTGTTTGATGATTATAGAACTGTGCCTTAAGAAAAAATTAAATCTTTAAGACTCAACTTCTTACACTATATATGCTCTTTTCTTTAAACTTTAAGATAATGCCGCCAAAGAGAGCTATGAACACCGCCGAGATAGAATAATTGGTCGCACAACGAGTGGCAACAACTATAGCCACCTATGAAACCAACAGAAATAGCACCGCAAACGGCGACGGAGGTGCTAGTCGCACCACGGGAGGATCTGATTCAACCCAGAAAGTGTGTGGAATCAAGGGATTCTTAAGTTGTAAGCGTCAATACTTTAACGGAACTGAACGTGCTGTCGGACTAGTTCACTGGTTCGAGAAACTGGAGTCGGTGTTTCATGTTAGTGGTTGCATCGAGGATGAGAAGGTCAAGTTCGCCACCTACACTCTTCAAGATGGTGCCTTGACATGGTGGAACTCATATGCCCAGTCTGTGGGAATTGATACAGCTTACCAACTCGCCTGGGCCGAGTTAAAGCAAATGATGACCGACGAGTATTGCCCGAGAAATGAACTACAAAAGATGGAGTCCGAGTTTTGGAATCTGGCTATGAAGGGAACGGATGTAGCTGGGTACACCAACCATTTTCATGAGTTGAGTCTACTATGCCGACAGATGGTCACTCCGGAATATAAGAAAATTGAGCGCTACATTTGGGGACTCGCCCCCCAAATCCAAGGAAATGTTACCGCATCCAACCCAACTACTATCCAGAGCGCCATTCGAATGGCGAATAATTTGATGGACCAAGTGGCCCGAAGGAACGAGGCCAAAGCTGGGGAAAACAAGAGGAAGTGGGAAGATAGATCAGGGAAAGGTTCGGGATCACAGACCAAAAAGGCCGAAACCATCAAAGCCTTTGTCGCCGGAGCTGAGTCTAGGAAGGGCTATACCGACACTAAACCATGGTGTAACCAATGCACCTACCATCACGTAGGTCCCTGTCCAACCCCTTGCGGGAAGTGTAAGAAGCTTAGTCATCTGACCCAAGACTGTAAGTTCAATGCCAACGGAGGCAGCAACGACACGCAAAGGAGCTGCTTCGAATGTGGGAACACTGGGCATTTCAAGAAGGATTGCCCCAAGAATAGGAACAATGGTGGAGCTCAAGGGAGAGCTTTTGTATTGGGAGCAGGTGACGCTCGTCAAGATCCCAACGTAGTAACGGGTACATTCCTTCTTAATGATATGTATGCTTATGTGGTATTTGATACTGGGGCTGATAGAAGTTTTATATATGCTAAGTTTAGTGAACAACTGAATGCCACTCTTTCCCCATTAGAAAATGCTTATGCCGTAGAATTAGCGGACGGAAAGTTGTTTGAAGCGAATAGTGTAATTAAGGAGTGCACACTAAAATTGGCAGATTATCCCTTTAAAATAAACTTGATGCCTATTGAACTCGGAAGCTTTGATGTAGTTATTGGTATGGATTGGTTGTCGGACAACCATTCCGAAATCTTATGTGGTAAGAAGGTCGTAAGAATACCACTTAAGAAAAAGAAAGTCCTCACAGTCCAAGGAGAAAGAGAGAATCACTAGTTGAACGTCATCTCGGGTCTAAGAACGCTGAAATGCCTTCGAAGAGGTTGTCATGCAGTGTTAGTTCAGCTAGTAGAAAAGGAATCGAAGGAGAAGCGACTTGAAGAACTCCCGGTAGTTCGTGACTACCCAAAAGTCTTTCCTGAAGACTTGCCTGGACTTCCACCATCTAGGCAATTAGAATTTCATATTGACTTGGTGCCTGGAGCTGCACCTGTCGCACAAGCACCCTACCGATTGGCACCGTCAGAGATGCAGGAGATCTCCAATCAGTTGCAAGAACTATTGGAGAAAGGATTCATCCGACCAAGTTCCTCACCTTGGGGAGCTCCGGTCTTGTTTGTCAAAAAGAAGGACGGATCCTTTAGGATGTGCATCGATTATCGAGAGCTGAACAAGTTAACGATCAAATATCGGTACCCTCTTCCCAGAATCAACGACTTATTCGATCAACTCCAAGGATCTAGTTTTTACTCTAAGATTGATCTACGATCCGGTTATCACCAAGTAAAAGTTCGGGAAGAAGATATACCCAAGAAAGTGTTCAGAACTCGTTATGGACATTACGAATTTTAAGTGATGCCATTCGGTTTGACCAACGCACCAGCCGTATTCATGGATCTTATGAATCGAGTGTGTAAACCGTATTTGGACAAATTCGTAATAGTGTTCATAGACGATATCCTTATCTATTCCAAAAATAAGGAGGAGCATGAGCAGCATTTAATGTTGATTTTGGAGCTTCTAGAGAAAGAACAGTTGTACGCCAAATTCTCTAAGTGTGAATTTTGGTTACGAGAGGTCAAATTCCTAGGGCATGTGATAAATATCCAAGGGATTCAAGTAGACCCATCAAAAATCGAGGCCATTAAGAATTGGGCAACTCCTAGGACTCCCACTGAAATCCATCAGTTCTTAGGTCTTTCTGGTTATTATAGGCGATTCATAGAAAATTTCTCGAAGATAGCTGGTTCTTTAACGGAATTGACTCGGAAGGACATAAAGTACAACTGGGGTGAAGATCAGGAAATGGCATTCCGACTGTTGAAGCAAAGGTTGTGTAGTGCACATATTCTGTCCCTATCGGAAGGAATAGAAGATTTTATCATTTACCGCGATGCCTCACACAACGGATTGGGTTGTGTGTTAATGCAAAGAGACAAGGTTATCGCTTATGCATCGCGACAACTTAAAGTTCATGAGGTAAACTACACGACTCACGACCTGGAGCTTGGAGCTGTGGTGTTTGCTCTCAAGATATGGAGACACTACCTTTTGGTCATACATCTAAGTTAGTTACACATGTGATATTTTCTTGTTTATTTTATAAGCTGTTAGGATTTCCTTCATGTATTATGCCTAACAACATATCAGACAAGAATGTGTATATCACTTAGAATTTATGGTGCATTATGTGTGAATGCTCAACACTTAGAGTTTGTTTAGACGGTGCTAATTTTCGTCACTTTGAACCTATGATTCTAAGACTTAACTCATTTTTCGATATTATTTTTTTTTTGAAATTTTTATGGTTTTCTCTCTTTTTTATTTTGTTTTTCACTTTTAAGAAAAATAAGTTGATAAACTTACCTACTAACTTACTATAAGAAGAAATAAAATCTACTAAACCACTAACTTACTTTAAAAAGAAAGAAAAACTACTAAGGTCACGTTACTCTGGATTACGCATGCCATTTAGTTGAACTAACAACTCAAAGCGTGACTTATCAAGTGCTTTAGTGAATAAATCTGCATTATTGTCTTCCGTTGCAACTTTTACCAGTTTTATCAAATTCTTTTCAGCATAATCACGTATGAAATGATGTCTTATGTCTATGTGCTTTTTTTTACTGTGTTTAACTGGATTATTGGTTATAGCAATTGTTGACTGATTATCTATCCTAATGGGAGTGTGGGTATAAGTCAAACCGTAATCCCGCAATTGTTGTTGGATCCACAGAACCTGTGAACAGCAGCTACATACTCGGCCTCGCACGTTGATACGGCTATTGAAGTTTGTTTCTTGCTTTGCCAGGATACGAGCCTCCCTCCAAGGAACTGGCAACCTCCAGTTGTTGATTTCCGGTTCAAGCTACGTCCACCATAGTCAGAGTCTGTGTATGCCTCCAATTCCAGATCTCCATCAGCATGATACCAAAGTCCCAGCTTCGGTTTCGACTTTATGTATCTCAGAATTCGCTTCACGGCTTTCATATGCATCTCCTTTGGATTTGCTTGAAACCTAGCACAAATACACATAGCAAACATAATGTCAGGTCTAGAAGCAGTTAAATACATAAGTGACCCGATCATGGCCCGATATAATGTCGGATCCACATCAGTATCACTTTCTGTACCCGATACAAGATTGTGATTCACTTGAATCGGAGTACTAAAGTGTGCGGTCAACTTTGTTCCTTCCATCCCGAAGCATTCCAAAATGTCGTAGACATACTTCGTCTAATGGATAAACATTCCTTCTTTCCTTTGTTCAACTTGTAAACTAAGAAAGAAAATCAGCTCTCCCATAGCACTCATCTCAAACTTTGACTTCATGACATTCTCAAAGTCTTTACACATCTGCTCGTTTGACGATCCGAAAATGATGTCGTCCACATACACTTGTACTAAGATAATGTCTTTTCCTATTCTTTTCATGAACAATGTACTATCAATTCTCCCTCTCTCAAACCCATTGTCTAAAAGATGAGTTGACAGCGTCTCATACCAAGCCCTTGGTGCCTGATGTTATCCAAACAGAGCCTTATCAAGGCGATATACTCTGTCGGGAAACTTTGGATCAGTAAACCCAGGCGGTTGTTCGACGTATACCAATTCCTTCACCTTGCCGTACAGGAATGCACTCTTAACGTCGAGTTGATATAGTTTAAACCCTTTGACGGACGCGAAAGCTAGAACCAAACGAATTGCCTCAAGCCTCGCCACTGGTGCAAACACTTCGTTATAATCAATTCCTTCTTCTTGGTTGAACCCTTTTACCATGAGTCTTGCCTTGTTGCGAGTAACTATACCCCGATCGTCTCTTTTGCACTTAAAGACCCATTTGGTCCTTATTGCAACTTCTCCTCGAGGTAACGGCACTAACTCCCACACTTCAAGCTTTCTGAACTGTGACTGTTATCTTGCATGGCTTCAACCCAAGAATTATCTTTCAGTGCCATTTGCACATTCTTTGGCTCTACTTGCGAGATAAAACACAAGTATAAACACGTGTGAAAGGCCATGGATTCGTTGATCATCGATAACATCACCGTGTTATTATTCACACTACTCCTAGTTCTCACACCGGTATTTGGATTCCCTATGATACTCTCAATTGGATGATCCTTGTTTATCCTTGATGTCTCAATCTCATCGACCCGAAGATTATCTCCTAAATTTGATCCTATTTCACCTAACGGGGGTACGACTTCAGACGGTATATTCTCTTCCTCATGATCACTATCCTTGGAGTTAGAATTCTTCGTCTGATTCTCATTCGTAGGTAATTCAGATTCATTCTCTGTTGTAGACCCATCTTCTGTCGTTGTAGGCTCAAATGTTGATGGAAAGCTTGATTTTGGAAAACCTTGGTACTCATTATAAGGTTTAATGATGAGAAGTCATTTTCCACTGTACCTGCACTTCCACTAAACGGTATGTTAAATGATTCAAACAAAGAGTCGTAATCAAATAACCATTCCGGACCAGTTTGGGGTTCATGTGAATAACTTGTAACGTCAATGTTAAACACAATCTCAACTGTACCGTTTGTTTTGTTAAAAACCCTTTTGTTTGGTGAGTTAGGAACATAACCT
Organism: Centrapalus pauciflorus; assembly: GCA_020465985.1. NCBI lineage: Eukaryota > Viridiplantae > Streptophyta > Magnoliopsida > Asterales > Asteraceae > Centrapalus > Centrapalus pauciflorus. Next base: position 116,118 of record JAANYP010002662.1, read on the forward strand.
AGGAAATATCCTTCATCATCCTTTTCACTAAACTTAGGTTGATGTTTTGTTTTCAATAAAGTACACGGTACCCCAAACGGTTCAATGCCAGTTAAATTTGGTGGTCTGTTATTCAGAACTTCATAACAGGTTTTGTTCAGTGATTTGACAGTAAGGACCCAGTTAAAAACGTTGCAAGCGGTATTCACTGTCTCCCCCCCCCCCCAAAACATGGTAGGAAGCTTTGAATCTGAGAGCATTGTCCTTGCTGCCTCAATCAAAGTCATGTTCTTACGTTCTGCCACCCCATTTTGTTGTGGCTCATAACGTGCACTAAATTGATGTACTATGCCTTTAGATAGGCAATATACACCAATTACAGTGTTTTTAAATTTTGTTCTGTTATCACTCCTGATACGTTTTACCCTTGTCCCGTATGAGTTCTCGACTTGGTCTAAGAACCCAATCAGCTTTCCTGCTGTTTCGTTCTTTGTACGTAAAAAGAAAACCCAAGAGAAACGTGAGTAATCATCAGTGATAACTAAACAATACCAACTACCACCTATACTCCTTTTGTTGATTGGACTGAAGAGATCCATATGCAGCAAATCGAAGGTGGAAGCTATCGAGTTCTGAGTCTTTGACTTGTGTGTCTTCTTGTGTTGTTTTCCATTCTTGCACGGGACACACTTGTCATCGAACTGAAAACTCTTCAGTGAAACACCTTGCACCAGACCATGTTTAGTGATGTAATTCATTTTCCTTAGGTGCAAGTTTGCCATGCGTCTGTGCCATAGAATAGATTCTGATTCTGAGGCTTTGATAGTAGACAAATTGTTCCCATCGAAGAGTCTGATGTCCATCATGTATAGATCATTCTTCCTTGGGGCTCTCATCATGATCCACTCTTTAGGTATTTTGAATCCCGTCTTCAGCACTAACGCTTCAGTTTCAGCAAAGATTACAGAATTCTTCTTATCACAAATCTGAGATACATTAATGAGATTGCGATCAAGTTTATCAACATGGTAAACTTGATAAAGTGCGATTGTCCCATTAGTGACCACTCCTGTTCCTGTGATATGACCTCCCTTGTTCCCAGCGAATGATACGAATCCCTTATTCCCTCCCTTGAAGTCTGTGAGTAGACTCCTTTCCCCAGTCATGTGACGAGAGCAACCACTGTCGACAAACCATTTGTTATTTAGACCTGTAGTTAGCACCTGCACATGGAAGAAAGCAAGTTAGTTATCACGGGGAACCCAAGCCATGACTGACTTGGTAATATCATTCTCATCCACATATGTGAACTCCTTCAAATACCCATCTCTCCTTTCAGGTGACTTGGTTTTTTGATTGAGAACCTGTTGTGGTGCTGAGTTATTAAGCTTCACTCTTGGCCTTTGGGTTGGCATTTGCTGTTGAGCCCTTGAATAGTTTCTATTATAAGGCATTTCAGTTTGATATCCATGGGCTCTACCTAGTGTCTGTTGTCTTTGAGGAGTATGACGCCTGACTGGAGTGTAAGTCCTTCTAGGTGTTTTACTCCTATAGGTTTGTTGTGGTCCTGACCTAGACTGACTAGTAACTCTATTCGGAGAATTAGTCCTAATCACTTCTTGTTGTCTGACTGACACCGGTATTTGTTTGACAGGTATCCTAGGTGTTGCACTCACAATCTTCTCTATATGTTGAGAACTAATAGTGCTGGAAATACTAGGTACTATTCTTTGTTGTTCTTGCTTTCCTACAGTAGGTCTATACTCTGGTTTAGAGGGTGTAGACTCCACTTTCTTATAAGGACAACTAGAAGCAACATGTCCCTTCTCGTGACATCTAAAGCATGACATCTTATCAATCGACTTCTTATAAGTGCCCTTTGATTTAGGTGTCTCACTAGTGTCATTCTCTTTCATTTCAATTACAGTGATTACTTCCTCTTGCTGCTTATTAATTTCAGGTTTTGCTTCTCCTTGTATAGTGTCACTAGTAGACTGCATAAACTTGACTTCCTTAATCTTAGAGGTAGTATTAGACACCTTAGTTGACTTATCCTTTTCAGATTCAGTTCCAGTTGCTACCTCTGGTTCGACCGGTTCATCAGTTTTATCCTGAGGTTGAGGCACATAATTATTGTTGAAAGGTGGAGAACTCTCTTGATAACCTAATTCAACTGGTTTCTTAGACTTCCGTTGAGCTTCTAAGATTTTTCCTAGGTTTAGAGATGAATTCCTAAACTTTTCAAGCTTACTATTTACCTCAACAACCTTAACTCTTGATTCTGCTAGTTCTACATCCTTAATGGTAAGTTCTTTGGTTAAAGCTTCAACATGCTCATACATAAGTTCTATCCTGACACATTGTTCACTTAATTTGTCTTTTAGAACTATGAGATCCTGAGCATCTGCTTTCAACTTATTCCTTAGATCTTCCTTAATATCTAGAAGACTAGCGTTATCTTATTTTAACGATTGTACTTGAGCTGTTTACGAGTTATGTGTTTCTAGAACTAGATTTAATCTATCATTTAAAGTAACACTTAAAACACATAAATCATGGAATGTAGAAAAGTTTAGAGTTACCTTTTTGTGATCCGATTCCACGTTAGCCATTTTAGCATAAAACTCCAAAATGGACTGATTCTCTGACTTTTCCACCATCAAAGGACTTGTATCGTTCTGCTTGGTGTCCTCTGCAACTTCTTTAGCTCTGTCATCCCCAGTCTCAGTTACTTCAGCCATAAAGGCTCTAGCATTCGACTCCGGATTAGTACTCCAATCATACGTTCCATCAAGCTGTCTGTTAGATGACACATTTGTTAACAGACCAGCGATGGTTGCTTGATTTCAAGAACCACCAGATTGATATCTTCCTTGAGTCTGATTCTGATTGTTCTCTACTTTGGGTCTTTGACACTCTCTTGCAAAGTGTCCCAATCCTTGGCAATTGTAACACTTAACCTTTGATTTGTCAAATCCAACCTTGCTATTGCCTACATTCAGATTTATCCCTGTTCTCTTCATGAACCGCTTGACCCTCTGAGTCACCATGGCCAGTTGCCATTGCAGGTCCATTTCCTCTAAGTCATCAGGATCAACCTGATCGTAGTCTTCTTCCCATAACGCGGGATCATTTATCTTCCCTTGAGCGCAATTGTCGTACGCTGCGACAAATGAAGCTAAAAGATTCAGATGATCTTCAGCCGATTTTGCGCTCATTGGCATCTTTGTGTATCCTTGAGATGTAGACACTGAATGAGTTGGTTTTTCTTCTGGTTTAGAAAACCCTAAGAATGCCCTGCTACTAGATTCCTCTGTCTCCACTGGAATAGATTCTTCTCCAGAGAAGAATGTTGTGGCCCCCGACTTCAGTTCACCAGTAATTGACTGTTTTGACTTTCCAAAATACATTTCTAGATTTTGAACCTGTTCAAACTCCTGTTCTTTCTTCTGTAACTTCAAGTTATAAGCCCTCAGCGTTCCAATTACACCTTCAAGAGTGAGAGTCTCGAACTTCTCTTCATCATGCTTTATTAACGCTGTGTACATCTCCCACTTCGCCGGTAAAGCATCTAGAAGCTTTTCGATCTTCTCGGTCTCTTGATAGTCAACATTATGATTGTCAAGCTCAGTTAATAGATGATAGAATCTAGTGATTGTTTCATCTAACATCTCATTCTTCAATGCCTTGAAAATAGCGAATTGTTGTTTAAGCATCTCAGTTCTTCCCTTGCGAACCCTTGGATTTCCCTCACACCTCTTCTCTAGAGCATCCCATAGCTCTTTAGAAGTCCTATGATTTCGTAAAGTGTGTAGAATTTCTTGAGGAAACTCCATACGGATAATTGAGAAAGCTCGGTTCTCGGCCTCATAAAGTTTCTTGTCATCATCTTTCATATTCTGATACGTTAAAAAGCTTTGTCGGCCCTCTAACTCTTGCGTAGGAGGAATATATCCCTCGTCGATGCAAATCCAGATACGCATGTCGTTAAATCGAGCAAAATCAACAAACCTATCCTTCCACAAATAGTAGTCCTCCACTTTCATCAGCTTTGGCGAAGAATTTGCTTTGCCGACCTCGTGGTCCATTTCTATAAATTTTTGCAAACTCGACATTCTTTCTAAACTTTTTGTTTTCGAACTTAAACAATTTAATTTAAAAATTAACTTAAAATAAACCCTTCGAACTTAGGTAAGTTTGAATAAATTTAATTTTAAATTCGTTTAAAAATTAAATTCGAATTTCTTTAAGTTCGAACTCAACAAGTTCGAATGACTGCAAGTTCAAGAAAACCCTAGAAATTCTGACAAATTTGAACCTCTGACAAATTCGAAGAAACCCTAAATTTCTGACAAGTTCGAATCTGGCAATTTCGATTCTGACAAGTTCGAACCTCAGCTAAATTCGAATGAAGCCCTAACTTAAGTTCGTGAGGAGCGTATTCTGACAAGTTCGAATGAACCCTAATACCACCTTAAGTTCGAGCGCCGCAAGTTCGAGAAACGTCCAAAAATTTGATTTTTTCAAGTTTTCAAATCAAACCAATGTTTTTAATATTAAAAACAATGATTTCGACTGAAAAAGTGAACTAATATGAATTTTCCTCCATTACCTTGCTTGTAGAACTCAAAAAACTATGAAAAACGTGATTTTTCCGGTAATAACGTCAAGAAACCAAGAATGTTTAGATGAACGCGAAGAACATGATGAACACTCTTTTTTGCTCTGATACCACTTGTAAGGTCACCTACCTACGGACCTGATCTTGACGCGACACCTTCCAACGAGTGCGGAATCCTCGTTAGGGGTTTAACGGATCGATCACACACACGAAAACCGGAGACTAACACAATGATAGACGTCACGACGAACGACCCGACACGTGTATACCAAACGACTCTCTGAAATCGCTTCTAGTTCATACGTGCACTCTTACAAACTCTGAAACACGTATTTCTCCATATGTCTTTCACCTCAGCTATCAAAATCGTCTGCAGTTAGATTCTCTGAGCTTCGGATGCTCTGTTTGCTCTCAAGCTCGACAGAACTTCTGATCCTTCAAAGATACTGAATTCACAATGATAAGTTCATTATATAACCCTTAAGTTCGTGCATGACGCTCCTCCACGAACTTAGCCTCCTTAAGTTCGTGACCTTCTTAAGAACTTATTCTCATAAGAACTTAAGCTCCATAAGTTCGTGACCTCCTTAAGAACTTATTCTCATAAGAACTTAGGCTCCATAAATTCGTGACCTCCTCAAGAACTTATTTTCATAAGTTCTTGAGCCTATGCCTTAAGAACTTATTCTCATGAACTTAGGGGACCGAAGTTCATGGCCTATGCCTTAAGAACTGTAAGGTCACCTACCTACGGATCTGATCTTGACGTGATACCTTCCAACGAGTGCGGAATCCTCGTTAGGGGCTTAACAGATCCATCACACACACGGAAACCGAAGACCAACACAATGATAGACGTCACGACGAACGACCCCACACATGTATCTCTCCGAAACGGCTCTCTGAAATCTTCACAAGTTCGTAGTGCACAATACAAGCTCTGGAAACTAATCTCTGCAAAAGTCACTAATAAAAAAAGATTAATTCTTAATTATTGAGCTTAAGTTCGAACTTAGCTCAGACAAGTTCGTTCAGGCCCAAGCCCACGAACTTGTCCACTACATGTTCGAACTTAGCTCCTACTAAGTTCAAACCCTAGCCTATGAACTTATTCTTGAACTTGTCTTTGAACTTGTCCATTTATTTCATGGCATGGCTACATGTGCCCTTTGGATTTGATGGCACTTCAACCGGGGGTCTTTTTTCATCCTTCGATGCTAACTCTGAACTCATGCTTCCACCTCCAGCTTAAGCACTTCTATCGATCAATTCTGGTTCAAGATTTGAAACAGACAGCCGAACCCAGTTAGTGAAGTATACATAAGGAGTCAGAAGAAAGCAAGCAATAAAAAAAAAGAAAGATTTCACGGCGATATCAATTCCGTCATATCTGAAAGAAATTCCTAAAATAAATAAAGACTTCTGTCACTTCAAGAAAGAAGGAAGGAATTCCATCAATAATTGCCAAATCCTAAATTCATTTTTCACTGATAGATAGAAAGATAAATTCTATAAAGCAAAGAGAAGGCTTGAAATCAAATCCACCTTAGAAATTTTGAAATAAAAAATCTTTCCACTTCCAGCGCACCTTCTTTCAATGCTACTTCTTTCTTTTCCACTTCATGACCAGGAATTATATGTTGGCATTTCTTTCATTCCATCAAGAAAGGCACCTCTGGACGTCTGCTTCAACTACAAGCCCTTCTAGGGTAGGGATAGGGACCATGGATCAAGATTTCTGGTTCCCCTTCGATTTTAAACTTCGCAGTCTGCTACTATTAGAGGGATATGGATTTCTTTCCCCCGGATATCGATTTATCGGGAGTGCTACTCTTTCCATCAAAGCAATCACACCCTTAATTCACACTCATTCTTCTCCACTCACACCCGAAAGTACACGCCCTAATCCTGACCCTTTAGGGTATAACAAGTGTCTGTCCCGGGTGACTACTAGGGGGTGTACTTTCACTCGAAAGAAAGCTAGCTCATCTCTCAGACTGGATCCGGTCGTAGAGATTGATTGATCGGTCACCAACCTGCAAGACCAAGAATTTGAAGAAAGATCTCTGCTGAGGCTTAAAATCTCTCTACCTCTCGAAGTCTCCACTCCGTCCAGGTGTGGAGGTCAGAATCCCATCCTATCCACCCGGGCCGTCGTCACCACCTTCTTTTGTTCGATCCTTCTCCTTTTGAATGATCGTCACGCTTCTCTTGAGATTGAGATTAGCTTCCTAATTCAGAACTAGAAAGAATAGTAAATAGCACCGCTGGTAGACTTCATATGAGAAAATGGGATGATTCCTCAGGCAGTGTAACTTTGTCGGGGTGCACCTTTAGTAGCAGCGACATCTCTATTTCTCTCTGCATATGCATCCCATTGAGACTTCTCCCCCTAGGCAGGATCTTCCAACCTTTCATTCATTTCTTGATCCATCAACCTGGGAGCGAAGCCCTTCATCTTTCTATTTTTGCTACTAATAATTGGGCTTCCTTTCACCACAAGATGCAAAAGATTGGAAGAATTTCTTGAGAGACCGTCCGCCCAACTTGTCAGATATTCCTGGACTCGCTTTAAACCAAAAGAGATGCTGCTTGATCCGAGTATGCTACTTGCGTAGTAGATCCAGCCATTACTATCAAAGCGTCTTTCCCACTTGAGAAAATGAGTGATTTGCGCTCGTCCGATTGATGATGAAGGGGCCCTTCTCGCTTAGTGGAAAAAGTACTCAAACTGGCAATACAAACCTAATGGTTAGCTTTTGTTGCCACCATACCATAGGGGCTCTAGCTTACGACTATCAAAAAGAAGGCGATAGGGCGCTAGATCGACTTCAAAGTCCGGCTGGATGGGAATGATTTCCAAGGAAGAAGCCCCGACTGCCATGCCAGCTCGATCTAAGGTGGGAAGGGATCGAGACCTTTCTCGCGAAGATGGTCTTCTATAGTTTCAAAATCTCGACTTGATAAAAAAACTACTTTCTTTCATGCCGCCGTCGAAGGCCCGGCTTAATACATTGACTTGGGTCTTGCAGCTGCCAACCTTCAAAGTAGGAGTTCGGGATCTTGTCATGAGCATGCTCCAGAGAAGGCTTTTTTCAATATTTATCTACCTGCCATTGGTGAGCGAGCGAGGATGATCTTATTTCTGATCGGCAAGTCCGAAAGCTGCAAGAAAAGGGGCCAGAGAGGTCTTTTCGTCACCTCCTTTGGCTCTTATTGGTTCTCTTCACGATGATTGGTCGGGGCCTTCGTTCCCTCTTTTAAGTAGAGAGATGTTCCCGCGGCGAAGAAGTGGAATGATCATCAGAAGGAGGTGAAGGGGTTAATAGCGCCTGGGGGGAATAAGAAAATAAGGAAATTGGGTCGGGTTTGGTCATTCATTTTGCTCTTTGGGGATTGAAGGGTAAATTACAAGCATGTCGTGTTTGGAGCGAATGAATTACCTCCTTTAAAAGAATTTCTTTGGTTATGGCCGATACTTATTGTTGTCAATGAGAAGATCTACCCGGAAAAGGAAAACAAGATCGGATAGTTGGGCAGGCGCTCCCCTTTGGGTGTGGCTGTGTATGGATGGCTAAGGAATCTTGTTGGTACACCCTGTGTGACGATAGCAGTCTAATCGATCTGCATTATGGTTTAGGTAATATTCTGAGTATTAACCAAGTATTTTGATATATATATGTTTAATATGTGTTTGTCTGTTATTGATTGTGTGTTTGAACTTGATGTAACATATTACAATAAGTTCAAACATAAAGGTCAAAGATTAACTCAAGCATAAGTTAAAACATAAGTTTCAAACACTTAGTTATATATGTCAAAGGCTAGATTCGAATTGCATAAAAGGATACATTCGAATCTGTGATAGATTCGAATGAGTCCTTAGATTCGAATAGGCTAGATTCGAATCTGTCAGATGGACAGATTCGAATGGGCCTTAGGCCAGATTCGAGGTTGGCCCACAACAGACTCGAATCAGGGCCTATAATTAGGGATAGACTCGAATGATTAAGTGACTTTTTGCAGAATTCGTGAGGAATTGAGCAAGAGGCGATCTCGAGTTTATCAGCTAGGTGAGTCCCGTTTAGGAGAGAATTAGTACGTAGGATCGTTCGTGTGTCGTTCGTTCAGCGTCTAATAGTCTCCGTGTTTCCGTTGGTTGAGAGTTGTCCGTCTGACCGTCAACGAGGATTCCGCACTCGTTAACGGATCCGCGTCTAGATAGATCTTGCAGTGGTAGACCTTACAAGTGGTATCAGAGACTGCGGAGTGTTCTTGGTGTTCTTCGTGTTCATCAGATACATTCTAGGTTTCTTGACGCTAGTTGGACGGTTTTTTCTCTCAAAAACGTGTTTTTGAGCTTAGCAAATTCATATTCGGGAAACACTTTATCGTTTTTCACGTTTTTGGTCGAAATCATTATTTTTCATTTGAAAAATAGTGATTTAATCTATAAAACGTCAAAAAATCAAAGTGTTAGCCGTTTTTCGAGTTTGCGGCGCTCGAATCTATAGGGGTAATTAGGGTTTTACTTTATTTTCGAGTCTAACCAAAATACGCTCCTTACGAGTCAATTTCAGAGTGTTTCGAATCTACTTTGTTTCGAATCTGTTGCTTCATTCGAATAGGATCTCGAGTCTAGTTTAGTGTCGAGTTTATTTCGAATCTAGTATTATTTCGAATCTAGTGTTTCGAATCTGCTGCCATTCGACTCCACTGTGCCTTCGATTCTAAGGGTCTTCGAATCTATAGAGTCCTTCGAATCTGATATAACTTCGAATCTAAGGAGTTCCTCGAATCTGACATTATTTTGAATCTACTTGACTTTTAAGACTTAATCGAATTTAATCTCAAAAGATTTAATATTAATTAGTTTCGAATCTATCTAGATTCGAATAAGTTAATCTAAATCAGTTTCAAATTAAATTAATTAAGTTCAAATTCAAATTCTTTCAGAAAACATGTCAAACCTTCAGAAATTCCTTGAGATGGATCACGAAGTTGGGAAGGCAAATGCACCGCCAAAGCTGATGAAAGTTGAGGATTATTACTGGTGGAAGGACAGATTTACGGATTTTGTACGATTCAACGATATGCGCATGTGGGTGTGCATAGATGAAGGGTACATTCCACCAGTATCTGAGGTAGAAGGCCGTCAAAAGGTTCTGTCATACCAGATGATGAAAGAGGATGACAAGAAACTATTTGAAGCTGAAAACAAGGCTTTCTCCATTATCCGTATGGCATTACCTCAAGATATCTTGCATACATTTCGGACTCAAAGGACGTCGAAAGAACTTTGGGAATCTCTCCAGAAAAGGTGTGAGGGTAATCCACGGGTACGTAGAAAGCGTACAGAGCTGTTGACCCAACAGTTTGCGATTTTCAAGGCTCTTAAGGATGAACAGTTAGATGATATTATCACAAGGTTCTATCATCTGATAACAGAGCTTGAAAGTCATGGCATTGAGTACTCGGACAGTGACAAGAACAACAAGCTTTTTGATGCCCTACCAGCCAAATGGGCTATGTACGTGGCAATGATTAAGCTTAATGAAGACAAATACTATGCTCAATCGCTGGATGACATCGTGGGAACGTTGAGGGCATATCACTTCGAGATGATAAAGGCTGAGACTGATTACGAGAAAGTCCAAAATCCGGCGATGTATTTTGGAAAGACATCTAAATCATCAGTGACAGCTGATCAGAAGAGTGCTACAGCGTTTTTCACCGGAGAAACGTCATCGCCACCAGAGTCCGAAGACTCACTGAATCGCGCGTTCTTAGGGTTAGGAAGATCGGAAGAACCGCAACCTCAAGTCCAACAGGCATCGACCAGTCAGAGCTATTCGAAGATGCCCATGAGCGCAAAGTCCGCAGAAGAACATTTAAATCTGCTTGCTTCCTTTGTGGCAGCTTATGGAAATTGTGTTCAAGGGAAGATCAATGATCCGGCTCTTTGGGATGAAGATTACGATCAGGTCGACCCTGATGACTTAGAGGAAATGGATCTTAAGTGGCAACTGGCCATGGTGACCCAGAGGGTTAAAAGATTCATTAAGAGAACTGGGAGGAATCTGCAAATGAACAACAAAGGGATAGGATTTGATAAGTCTAAGGTCAAATGCTACAACTGTCAGGGATTGGGACATTTCGCCAGGGAGTGTCAAAGACCGAAGGTAGAATCATACCAAGGACAGAATCAGCATCAAGGACAGTACCAAAATCAGTCCCAACAGAGATACCTTCCGAGTTCTTCATCTGGTCAAGCCAATCTAGCGGGTCTAATATCCAATGTCACTTCTGACAGACAGCTAGATGGTACCTATGACTGGAGTTCACATCCTGAGTCCAATGCTAGAGCATTCATGGCTGAAGTTACTGAAACTGGATGTGATGTGGATGAGCAGACCACACGGGACAGCAGTCCGATGTGGGTAGAGAAGGCGAATGATCAGAATGTGCTGGAGTTTGCTGCTCAGATGGCCAACGTGGAATCTGATAACTCTAAGGTTAGTCTTTCTTATTCTCCATTTCGTGAATTATGCGCTTTATGTGTTAGTTCTAACGATAGGTTAAATCTAGTCTTAGACTCACATAAGACCATAGCTGCTCAAATTGAAAATTTAAAAATTGAAAATGCTAGCCTAAATGATATAAAGCAAGATTTAAAAGAAAAGCTTAAGGCTGATGCTCAAGATGTAATAGTTCTAAAAGACAAACTGAGTGAGCAGTGTGTTAGGATAGAGCTTATGTATGAGCACGTAGAGGCCTTGACCAAAAATCTGAAGGATAAGGACATAGAGCTAGCTGAGACCAAGGTTAAGGTAGCAGAGGCAAATAGCAAGCTGGAAAAGTTTAGGAATTCGAGCCTAAACCTAGGGAAAGTCTTAGATGCCCAAAGACAGTCTAAGAAGCCTGTAGGTCTAGGTTTTCACGAGATTCCTCCACCGTTCAATGCAAACTATGTGCCTCAGCCTCAGGAGAAAACTGACAACTCAGTAGACTTAGAGGACCTACCTGAACCGACACCTGAGCCTACAGTTGAAAATACACCTAAGGTGACTGACTCTACGGTCAAGGTCAAGAAAGTGAAATTTGTGTCTTCCTCCAGTGAAACACCTGCAGGAAAACAGAAAATTTCATGGGCTGACCAGGTCGAAGAGACAGACACTGTAGATGTACCAAAGGAAGTAGACACTAGTGAGACACCTAGATCTAAGGGAACAACCAAAAAGTCCATAGATAAGATGTCTTGCTTTAGATGTCACGCGAAAGGGCATGTTGCTTCTCACTGTCCAATTAGGAAAGCAGATGTTACCCCTAAGACAGTGAATCAAACACCTGTTAAGCCCTCACCAAGTGTGGCGAGCACGAGTAGTTCTCAGAGTACCGAGAAAACTGTGCAGGCCGCACCAAAACCTGTTGTGAAACAAACACCGGTTAAGGTTGGACCAAAAGAAGTGGTTAGGACAAATTCACCGAATCGTGTCATTAATCAATCTAGGTCAGCACCTCAACAAGTCTATAGGAGCACCACACCTAGCAGGTCACACACTCCAGTTAGGTCACATAATCCCGTTAGACATTATGTTCCGGTAAGAGCTCA
>JAANYP010002662.1:132917-160417 GCA_020465985.1 Centrapalus pauciflorus
GCAGTTCTTGAATAGTATCGTCTTCTCTGAGTACCTCGAAGGATGGAGTGAAGACTCTGGCTCTCTTGTACATATGAATATTATTGATTCTGACTAATTTGGACTTTGACCAGTATTTGCTCTTATCTCTCGTTTCTCTAAGCATCATCTGATTGTATTCGGCTTGAACGCATCGAGAAGCATCGGTCATTACCATGAGAAGACGTCTACTGTAAGATCCCGGGTTCTTTCTGAAGACCATTTTGAACCTTTCTTCCAAGAAAGGATCTTGAAATTTATCGGCCGGGAACTTCTTCAAGAATTCTTTTAATCCCTGGACCGGAGGTTCTTCTAATTCTTTAGGCGGAGCCTCAAGAAGTTTCAATACACGGTCTCTCCGGTCCTGACATAGTCCTTCTTTTGTTTCCGCATCCAGAGTGTGGACTTCTCCCCAGGAGTACCACTTTATCCATTCTTCATCTGTTCTGTCATATGATGCGGGGACTTCTTTGGTATCAAAACAGTCCACGGTTCTGGCTCCAGAAGGTTCAGCGATATGGGAGTGTGGAGCAGATTGAGTTGGGAGAGTTGTTTGGACTGGTGGGGTACGTATCACTGGTGGAGGTGTGGGAGTGGGTTGGATTGATGGATTTTCGGTGTTAGTGACTGAAGGTGGTTGGATGGAGGAAGATGTTTGTGGTTGGGGTTTAGGTTTTGGTGTGAGAAATGTATAGTCGATTTCAGTATCAGAGTCTGAGTCAGACACTAATATGATTTCGACTTTTTCATATTTGGGCTCATATATCACCATTGCTGAGGTGGGGTCTAATGAAGCTGGGTCCTCAATTTGTAGAGGTTCAAAATCTATCATCATCGGTTCCATAGCCTCTTGTGTCTGATCCCCTGACCCAGACCCTTGAATTTCTGCTGTTTCAGCCTCTGCTCCCCCTAGAATGATCATCGATCCCTCATGATGAACTTTCTGACGTTTCTCCCCCTCATGACGATCAGGGTCGTCCTGGTCGTCATGCTTTCTTTTAGGGGGCTCAGCTTGAGTGCGGCATTGGAGATCTATGACTGCCAACTCGAGGCGATCCATCCTTGAGTTGAGTTGCTCTTGGACTTGAAGAATTAGGCGATTAAGTGCGTCCAGTTTGTCCGAGAGCTCCGCCATTTGAAGTTGGACTGAGTGGGATCCTGGTGAGGGGCCGGCTTCGGAGGCGACACCCTTACCCTTTATAAGAGAAAGAAGGGCGGTGTGTCGTTCCTCGGCTGCCTCCCTTTGGGCGTCCAGGTCAGCCCGGGTGATAACTCCGGCAGCACGTAATGCTGCCGTTAACATCTCCAAATTTATGGGGAGATGGCCGGAAGTGGACGGCGTTGATTGAGCCACTCCCGGTCTTCCTTCCGTCATCTCCGGCTCCGCTACGGGATGCTCAGATCCGGAAGTTTGTTGAGCTGCCACAGAGGCAGCTCTTGGGGATGCCACAAAGGCATCGTGCGATGTGTGAATTTGTGGGGATGGAAGCGTGGGCGAAGGAATGTCGGTCACGTGGGGAGGAGTGTGACCTCTTTCAACACCGCCACTCTCCGAATGAGAGGGCGATGGCGTGTGTGGAAGATCCCCGTGGAATGAAGTGGTTTCCCTTTGAGGGGAAACCAAGTGGATGGTTGGGGTTGTTTCGACCGCTGGACTAACGGTCTTATGAAGGGGTGTCCGGCTGATAGGGCTTGGTTCACCCTCAGATTGCATATCCCTCGGTCTTACGACAGAGACGGTTCGTTCAGAATCCGCCGTCTCTGCCGTCTCACCTACGGCTCCCTCCCTTACACTCTCAAACTCCCGCTCACCATAACCCATAGAGTGTTGTACATGCATCCTTTCTCCCTCATTCTCACTCTCTTGCTGCTCACCTTCGGACTGGTTAGTCTTAGTCGATTCAGACTGAGACTCATTCGGATAATATTCTCTCATATATTCCCTGACCCGATCTGTACCCCTCGACCTTGTTAGAGTCGATAACGGAATTTTCATCACCTGTACCGTCGGGGCCCCCTTTGGCAATGTCAATTTCTGGATAGCCACGGTGGGGTAGACATCAGCTTCCGGACGCTCATGAATGTCTTCGTCCTGATCCATTGCATACTGGATGATGAGCTGAAGGAATCGTTGATAGGGGACATACTTGCGTCCTTTCTTTGTGCTTCTTTCCACGTGAACTCTTCTTAATACTTCAAAAATGAAAGCCGCATAGTCCACGTGTCGGTCGAAGGCAAAGCCAGTGAACATGGCTAATACTTGGGCCGACGCTGAGTCGTGACCGAAATGCTTGGCTGTTAGGCACTTGTTGAGCACATCGAAGAGAATCCTCCAGTGGGACTGAAGGTTTTTGGTGCGGAAGTCGAAAGGTTTGGTGAGAGGGCCGTCATACCCTAGGGTTTGAATTTCAGATAGGGCTTCTGAGACGGATGGGTTTGGATCGAACGAGTCAATGGAGGGAATATAGTCTTGTAAGGGAAGACGAAGGATGTGACGGATGGCTGCGGTTGTGACTTTGACTGGAACGCAGTCAATGGTGGAGGTGAAGTGAGGTTCAGGGTCGGTTATGAATTGAAGCCTGTTCCAGAATTGTTGTAGGTAAATCTGGGGAACGGCTATGGCTGTTGAAAGGGCATAATATATGGGATGGCGGGTGAGAATGTCAAAGGCAAGGGTTTGGGATTCTTTTGGGAGGATAAAGACGTCGAGTTGCCAGTTATGGGGGATAAACTCGACAAACTCGGCGCTCGGCAGAATGGCTTCCTCGGGGAGCTGAGCGTTGTTGTTAGGGATAGGAGGATGGGGTATGGTAAGAACAATTGCGGGATCCATTTTCCTGCAAAGTGCAACAAAGTTAGAATCATAAGACTTGATATGATAAAGCATTGATGTGAAGTCTAGATGAGTGTGAGATAGAAATTGTCTGATCTGTTTAACATCGGGTCTTTATTAGTAGAATAAAATTCTACTAACAAAGTCCAAAGTCAATCGTTAAGAGACCGATGTTAAATGAGACCGTTTCACTCAAACACTGATCCTAACTCTAATCAATGATGCACTTGGATGGAACTATTTTTATGATTTTTTTTTTAATTTATATGAAAATGCAGAAATGGAAAACATGAAAAATGAAAATTTAAAAAAAAAAAATCCTAAGTGTTGAATTTCGGATGGTCCGAATTCGGATGAACAGTGTCATCGAATTCGGATCAGTCCGAAATGGAATGATGCGTGAATGAAGTGAGTGGGACCGAATTCGGATTATGTGATACATGGGGATCGAATTCGGATGATGGTCCGAAGTGTAGTTCATGAAATGATTGGATGTGGTCCGAATTCGGATGTGGTGTGAACATGGTCCGAATTCGGATTGGGACTTGTGAAAATGCATGCAATGAAATGAAAGTGCCCCAATTTCGGATGGTACCTGTAATTCGGATGAGGACCGAATCCGGGTATCATCCGAATTCGGATGCATAGAGTTGAACATACTTAGACAATTTTTCAATTTTGAAAATTTTGACCCTGATGTGATGGTCCGAATTCGGATCAACAGTGAAACGAATTCGGATAAACAGTGGTCCGAAATGCGTTTTGTACTTTGAAAAATTTTTAAAACTATTCTAAGTCGGATATCCGAATTCGGGTGGTGGTCCGAATTCGGACATCCGAAACTGCATGAGTGCAGTTAATGTTCATGCAAGATATAAACGTGAACAGTTAAAATGTTGCTGAAAATGCATGAAATTACAGATCCTAAACTGAAATAACCTAAGCAACATTTTATCTAACTACAACTAAGAAGAAATAACACATTAAACTACCTAAAACTAGTAAAAGCCGAAATGAAAAAATGAAATAAATTTTGAAAATCAAACACACAATATACGAAGTAAAATACTGAAATAAATGTTGAAAAGAGTTACCTGGAAGTGCAGATGATGGAAAATGCAAGAAAAACCGAAGAAAACGATGGTGCAAAAGCTTGAAATCGGCAACAATAGTGAAATGTGGGCGGTGGCTATCGACGGTGAGAGAAAGAAGAAGAAGAAGGAAGCTTAAAGTGGAAGTAAATGAAATGTTGACCGTTTGACCCCCCATATATAATCGCGCGGTTCGCGGGTCGGGTCAAAATGGATCCGCGCCCAAAAATGAGAGATGGGCCGGCGGGTTTTGGACTCACCACACACACAACACAACAAAAACAATTTGGGCTTTTAAGGAAATTAAACACACAAAATATTTTGGTCCAATACAACATAAAATAAAAAATATTTTTGGTATTTTCTTTAATTTTGTAGTTAAAATAAAATGAAATGAAGTAAACTAAAATCTTTTTGGCTTTTTGATAAATTTGAAAGATAAAATCTTTTTGTGATTTTTCTGACCTATTAAATTAACACTTAAAATTAAATTAAAATTAAGTCTATCCTAAAATTAAAAATTTAACTAAAAAAAATAAAAATAAAAAGAAACACAGAATTATAGAATTTAAAAATCCTAACTCTACTCCCCCTTAAATAAATACCGATCCTTTTTCCTTTTCTTTTTCAGATTTAAATCATGACAACCCCTTTTATCCTTTCAAGTGCAGACAAACCTGGATATTGTTTGCATCCCACTCCATGATGAACAATTCACACAGCAATTTATCAGATTCATTAATTATTAAAAATATGCGCAGATAAGGAAATAATGAGTTTCATTTTTGTGACATAATCCTTACATTTAAATAACAGTTATTTTCTAAAATAAAGGAATTTCAATCATGATAGATTGAAATATAATTATTTAAGACAATATGTGATATTTAATTGGAAGGTGGATTCAACATGCCGATATGAGATACTAAAAACCAAAAACGAGGTTCGTCTAGAGCTTTAGTAAATATATCCGCTAGTTGGTATTCCGTGCCAACAAAATACAACTCAATGGTTCCCTTTTCAACGTGATCTTTAATAAAATGATACCTGATATCTATATGTTTTGTTCGAGAGTGCTGCACGGGATTGCAGGAGATGGCAATTGCACTTCGAGAATCACAGTAAATAGGGATATTGGTGAGTGAGAACCCATAATCGCGTAATTGTGTTCTCATCCACAGCACTTGAGAGCAACAGCTTGCAGCTGCTACATACTCAGCCTCAGCTGTGGATGTGGATACACAATTCTGCTTTTTGGAAGACCAACTCACCGGTCTATCGCCTAAGAACTGTATTCCTCCCGATGTGCTTTTTCTGTCCACTCTACAACCTGCAAAATCAGCATCTGAAAACGCGGTAAGATCGAAATCGGTTCCCTTTGGATACCATAGACCAAGTTCGGGTGTACCCTTAAGATAACGAAAAATGCGTTTTACCGCAGTTAGGTGTGATTCTTTTGGGTCGGCCTGAAATCTAGCACAAAGACATGTTGAAAACACTATATCCGGTCTACTGGCAGTCAAGTACAGTAAGGATCCTATCATCCCTCTGTAAGTTGTATTATCGACACTTTTCCCTGAAGGATCGGTGTCTAACTTACAGTTGGAGGCCATGGGAGTTGCGATACTCGTGCAAGAGTCTAACTTATACTTCTTGAGAATGTCAAGAGTATATTTCGACTGGTTCACAAAAATCCCATCCTCAAGTTGTTTGACTTGTAATCCGAGGAAAAAGTTCATTTCCCCCATCATACTCATCTCAAACCGAGACTCCATTAGGGCTGAAAAATACTTACAAAAATTACTGTCAGTAGATCCAAATATAATATCGTCAACATAAATCTGTACTAGCATTATATGTGGGCCTTCCCTTTTAGTGAACAGAGTTGTGTCCACCACACCTTTATAGAAACCGGCAGAAATAAGGAAATTCGAAAGACTATCATACCATGCTCGAGGTGCTTGTTTTAAACCATAGAGGGCCTTATCTAGCACATAAACATGGTCAGGTTTATGTGCATCAACAAAGCCTTGTGGTTGTTCAACAAGTCCATTTGGTACACTTTGAAGTCTTTGTGTGCCGCGTACGCCAAGAAGATTCTGATTGCTTCGATCCGTGCAACTGGAGCGAAGGTCTCGTCATAATCTATCCCTTCTTGTTGTCGGTAACCTTTGGCAACAAGTCTTGCTTTGTTCCTTATCACAATGCCGTTCTCATCTCGTTTGTTCTTAAAGATCCACTTTGTTCCGATGACTGTACGGTCTTTTGGCTTGGGAACTAACCGCCATACTCTTAGCTGTTCAAACTGGTTGAGTTCCTCTTGCATTGCAACTATCCAATCCGGATCTGTCAGGGCTTCATCCACACGAGCGGGCTCTATCATACTCAAGAATGATGCGTAGAGACATTCATTAGCAGATGCCCTACGAGTTTGGACTCCTGTTGTTACGTCACCAATGATTTGCTCTGTTGGGTGACTGCGGGTCCATTTGATCTCGTGAGGAAGGGGTGCTCGGGATGGAACCTCTGTGGTTAATATGGGAATGGATGAGGTTTCATGGTCAATGGTTTCAAATGATGGCACCACAGGTTCTGGTTCAACTTCCGAGTGTTCAGATGAAGGAAGAATAGTTGGTATTATATGTGAGGGTATTACAGGAGTAGATTCAACTGCGGATGTGTCAGTGGATGATGTGGATGGATGAGGATATGTTGATGAAGATGGAGCGGAGAAACTTTGAGGCGCAGTTGAACTGGAAGGATTACCTATATTATTAACAACATTAGACACACTAGCGTTAGGACCGAAAAATTCAACATAAAAAGGATCAAATAAATTAACCAAATCAGAAGTAGAAAAAGAAATGGGATTATTCGAAGAGTCTCCAGGCATTTGAGTTATGCGTGGTCCTGATTGATCAACTTCGGGTGCCAGTTCAGCCAACTCATCAAATGTGACGTGCACACTTTCATTGACTGTTCTGGTTCGGGTATTGAATGCGCGATACGCCTTCGAGTTGGATGAGTATCCAATGAAGATCGCCTCATCCGCCTTTTCGTTAAATTTCCCGAGGTTGTCTCTGTCATTCAGCACATAGCACCTGCAACCAAATACACGTAAGTACTTGATAAACGGTACTTTATTCAAAAAAAGTTGGTAAGGAGTTTTGTTAAAGCGCTTATGGATGATGGAGCGATTCTGTGTATAGCATGCTGTTGATACGGCTTCGGCCCACAAGAACGGAGGTAGCTTTGAGTATGTGAGCATTGTGCGAGCGGCTTCTACTAGCGTACGGTTACGCCTTTCCACGATCCCATTTTGTTGAGGTGTTCGAGCAGCAGAGTATTGATGTTGAATCCCTTTGGATCGAAGGAAGCCCTCCACTACCGAGTTCTTGAACTCCGTGCCGTTATCTGATCTGATTGATTGTACTGACAGCTGCTGTTGGGTCTCGACACTCTTGATGAAATCAATGATTTCTTGAGCTGTCTCGTCCTTGGAACGCAAGAACCTGACCCAGGTATATCGAGAATAATCATCAACGATAACCAACACATATCGTTTTCCATTTATGCTTTGAGTTCTCATAGGTCCGCATAAATCCATATGAAGTAACTCCAAAACTCTTTTTGTTGATGGTTCGGGCTTTGGTTTGTGAGATGATCGTTTCATTTTTCCTTTCTCACATGCTCCGCACAGATGGTCCTTTTCGTAGCGCAACTCAGGAAGTCCTTTGACCAATTGCTTCGCAGCCAGCTTGTTGATATTATCAAAAATTCAAATGGGATAATCTTCGATGCCACAACCAAGAGTCTTTTGAAGAGGCTTTTGATAGTAGACAAATGTTATCCTTCACTACAAGCTTAGATACGTCAATGGTGTAAAGGTTAGATTTTCGGGAACCAGTCAAGATTTCTTTTCCATCCATGTTCTTAACACTGCAGTTCTTAGCCCTAAACGTTACTTCTAGTCCTTTGTCGCAGAGCTGTCCTATGCTAAAAATATTATGAGATAACCCCTCAACATAGTCAACATCCTTGATGACCAGATTATTTAGAACTAAGTCCCCGTAGCCTTTTATGTGAGCCTGATGGTTGTTCCCGAATTTCACAGTTCCGCAATATTGTTCAACAACGTTGGACATCAATTCTCTTCTTCCTGTCATGTGCTTGGAGCAACCCGAATCCATATACCAAATGGACTTAGCCTGAAAAACACATAAATTCATATAATGAAAAACTATATGCATTCAAACACATCCATTTTTAATTCACAATCAAACCGTGTTCTGAACCGAGATGTTCAGAAGACATGATGAGTTAAGGACCGGGTCCTGGGCTGTGTGCACAGAAGCCAAACGTGTCGGTTTAAGCACAACCGACAAGCAAAAGAACGGGTCCTAGTCTAAGGTAACTAGAAGCCATTTCTTTGAAGCACGGGTCTTGATCAGAAGTAACCAAGAACCATCTGCATTAAGATCACACAACCTTGGGTACCCACCTCAATATGGGTCCCTTTTTGTTAGGATTTCCAGATTTATATGTCACGTGTACAGATTTAGAAACCCAACTAGCATTTGTGTGTGGTCCAGATGCACAACCCTTTGGAATCCATTGAAGATTGGATTTATTGGGTTTTGGAACCTTAGGCGCTGAAATTGCCTTCGGTTTTTGTCTTGTTGAGACCTTCTTGACCGTTGCTTTAGTTTTGGGCCTTGGCAACGGACATATCTCAACTTTGTTTGTGGCCGATGATGCACTATTTTTAATTTTCTTTTTCCGAATACGTTTAACAGGATAAGGCACAAAAGCATTCATTTCAGGAACCTGTCGTCTATATTTAGTTGGACATAGATTAAACAAATCCTTGAAAGAGTACTTTAACGGAATAGTAGAATTCGGTACATCATTACAAACATTGTCACACACTTTGTTACACAAATTGTCTTTAGAGATTACAGACATCCTATCTCTAGTAACAAATTCACTTGGCATTAAAGCCTTCTTCACAAAAAAACTTGTAAAATCCTGCATGGTGGTTTTTGGGACTCTCCTTATATGATCTGTAGGAACAAAACGATTAGAGTCAGTAAGCATGGAAGATTTAGACTTGACAGACTTTTCTTTTTGGTGGTGAGTAGGTTTCTTAAAAGACTTGGATTTTATCTGAGTCTTTTTAGGAACCTCATTTTTGAAAACTTTTGAGCACTCACCTTTGACAAAGATAGAAGAAGATTCAGCTGTAGCCTTACCTTTATCTGATGACATACATGGAATTTTTAGGGAATGAGAAAGTGTTAGTTGTTTTGAAAGATCTTTTAATTGTTGTGAAACTATTTCAAAATTTTCTCTGTAGACAGTGACTTCCACAGTGTGTTGAAAAGATTGATTTACCAATCCTTCTTCTCTCTTAAGAAGAACATCTTGAAGATCAAGTGCTTTCTCTTGAGACAACTTTAATTCATTTTCTAAAACAATGATTTGTTGTTGAAGAACTTTTGCAGGAATATAAAGTTGAGGAGTTGATTTTTCAGTTTCAGTGTTCAAATCAGTTTCTGAATAAGTCGACGAGAGATCTTCCTCTAAAGTGGGTACTCTAGAAGAATAACTCTCGTTAAGTTCTTCATAATGAAAAGAAATTTCTTTATCTTTACGCGCAACACGTTTCTCATTTTCTTGCTTTAAAACTTCTTTTGATGACTCAAAAAAGAAAGATTTAATACCGGCTCCCATATAATTCATGTCATAAAATACAGGTAAAACATTTTGTGCCTTTTCCAAATATTTAGGATTTTTAAAACCAATTCCTTGTTTAGAATGGTAAAACCTAGTTTCTTTGGGCTGATTTAAATGGATAGTTTGTTCTGTTTGACCCCTTTTCAAAAATGCATCGTCAAGGGTCTTTATTCTTGCGTACAAACTTATCCTTTCTTCTTCAATCATTTCGTATTTTTCTAAACTGTCTATATTTTCCATATTTACCACATCTAATTGTTTTGTAAGAACAGAAATTTCTTCTTTTAAAGAGAGTTTATCTTTTGAAAGCGTTTCCATGCAAGATTCAAGGTATATATTCCTATCCTGAACATCTACTTTTTCTATCAACATCTGTTTTATAACATTATGATTAGTTAACCATTTTGCATGATATAATTCAGATGATTCTTTCAGAATATGAGCTTGATGTTCAGCATGTACACACTTTGCAATTTCAGCTTTTAATCTATCTTGTAGATCAAGTATTTATGTGTGTAGTGTACATTCATTATCTACAAATAATTTATTTACATGTGCAGGAATGTAATAGGAATATACCTCACTGGACTCGGAACTGGATGTGGAGCATTCGGGATCGTCGGTTTTAGCCATCAGACATGCTGGTGGATGTTTCAGTGTCTCCCCCTCAGCAGCAATGTCTGAATTTTCAGCAGTGACATCAGTACAAGTCTCCAACCCCTGACGATCAACCATATAGCAATTCTTGCCCTTGTCATCCTCGTCGTCAGAATCTTCAGCATCCCAGTAGTCCTCCTGGGCGACGAGGGCTAACGCATCCGATTTCTTCTTTGCAGCCTCGAGCTTTCTTTCGTAGTAAGCAACGTCTCTCTCGAAGTTATTCTTGCATTCCCTAGCAAAGTGGCCTGGTTTGCCACATTTGTAGCAGAGACGTTCATCAGTGGCCTTTGGCTCATCTGCTCTTGGCTTTTCCTCTTTCCTTTCCGCCGGCCTCTTGTCGGCCCGGCGGTGCTCGCGGCTATCATCACGCCTCCGGTCCCTGCGGTCATCCCGACGATCATCCCTTCGATCGTTCCGCCTGTCATCTCGCCGGTCATCACGCCTTTCATAACGGCGATCATCGCGATAGTCGCGTCTGTCATCATACCGGCGATCATCCCTGTCATCCCTTCGGTAGTCATCTCTGCGATTGTCATCGCGGCGGTCATCCCTCCTATCATCTGAGTACCTCCGTGGACCAGTGTCATAACGGAGTTGGTTGTTAGTCTTGTTGGAGAACCGTCGCTGTTGGAGACGATTGGTCCACAAGGCTATCTGTTCCTGAATTGAAGCTTCCTCTGCGTCATAGACATCACGCGGAGGAGAAGCATACCTGCACTGAGAAGATGAAGAACCTGGAGCAAAAGATGGTGTCGGAATCTGCGTGTTGGTGATCAAGGCTAGTGAATCATTAGGTTTCAACCCTGTGTTGGCTAATAGCAGTAGAGAGGCCAACTGATTTGCCATCAGCTTCTGTTGATCCACATCCCCTTGATATTTCTTAAGCTCCTTAAAGACGACATTTATTGATACCTCAGGAATGTTCAAGACTCTTTTCGTTGCCCTACATGCAAGCTGCCACTCGGGGGCTAAGGCGGCAAAGAATTGGATGTTGATATCATCCCTATCCTTTTTGATGTGCAGTTTGTTTAATTCGTTAAGGACTGCACAGAACCTGGTGAATGTGGATTGCAGAGATTCCCCGTCTTTGGCGCGGAAGTCTGAAAACTTTGCCTTTGCCTCCTCAATTTTGGCACGATCATCAAGATCAGCCCCCAGCATTTGGATTTCCAGCTCGTCCCACATTTCTTTTGCAGACATTTTACTGTCTACACCGACCAAAATATCAGTGGGGAGGGCTTGATAAATCAGATATTCGGCCCTCTTATCAGCGTGCTGGCGATCCCTCTCGGCTTCATTTGCCGGCTCTCTTTCAACTTTTGAGGCTTGGACAGGAGGGTCAGCCTCGGGTCTGGCAGCAATCTCTCTATAGTAGATGACAGGTCCTTCGGATATTGATTGAAGCATCAGATTCCCGAGAGGTTGCATTCCAACGAATTTCAGGAACCGGGCTTTCCATTGTTCGTACTCATCAGGATAGAGAACTGGTGGTCTGTTCTCAGATCCGAGTACAAGAGCTTCACGAGACATTATGAGTATAGGTGCTGATTAAGAATATGGAGATCTTAGAGGTGGAAACTGAACACGGATGGTTTGAACTGAAATCAGAATGTTCTGAATTCGGATGCTTGATTTCGGATGAACAGTGTTTCGGATGGGTTAACCGAATTCGGATGGTATGAATTCGGATGGAGTGATTTCGGATGAATAGTGGTTCGGATGGGTTGATTTTGGTTGGCTAGACTTCGGATGGGTCGATTTCGGATGAATAGTGATTCGGATGAAGGTCAAATTCGGATGTGTGTCCTAATTCGTATGAACAGTAGTACTTGGGGGAATCAAAGTCGGATGACCTAAGTTCGGATGGACCTATGGACCGAATTCGGATGAACAGTGAAGTGGCCGAAATATGATGGTTCCGAAATAGGGACAGAGGACCGAATTCGGATTGTCCGAAATGGTGAGGTCCGAAATTGAAAAAATTTTTAGAACAAGTCCCAATTAGTGAAAAATGGAAAGCCTTTCCTGAACTTCGGATGGTCCGAAGTTCGGATTGGACCGAATTTTTGTCCGAAATTGGCTTATGGGGGTCCGAAATTCACCTAAGTGTGGTCCGAATTAGGATGATTGTGAGGTCCGAGGTGGTGCCTATGTGGTCCGAAATGCTACAGTATGTAATCCGAAATACAGCAGGTTTTTACGTTTTTCTAAGGCAGAATGGGCAGAATTTGATTTTTATCAGTTTTAATGCCAAAAAATAGTTCTAAATGATTTATAAACTATTTTAAACACTTTTGGTGATTTAAAACAACCTAAAAAACACTTAAAACTAGCATGAACACATGAAAAACCCACTTAAAAAACCCATATTTTCAAGCTTAAAAAATGTTCGATTCTTGATGATTTTAACAAGGATATGGAAGTAAATGAGTTTAAAATCAGTAGATAATGATAATGTGATGTTTATAGGACCATTATAACACAAGAAACACGAAAAAACATGGAAAATGAAGATCTAACCGGTTGAAAATGGAAGAACTCGAAGAACATGAACAAACCCAGCAGAATCCTAAAGAAATCAGTTGAAATCCACCCCTCTGAGCTCTGATACCAATTGTTAATATGAAATCCCGTATATGATCAGCACCTTAATGTTTTTCTCATCAAACACATGAAGAAACCGAGCTCAATAAATGTGTTGATAAAGAAGAGACAAGATGAATATGAGAGAACTTCAACAGTGGCGGCTGGAATTGAATATTCAAAATGTAGTCAACCGTGTATCATAAAGTAAACCCTAGGAGCTTTTATAGGCTCATTTAATTAAGTTACAAGACTTGGCAACTTTGGCCCCTACACTATATCTTAAACATGAAATACATGGAAAGAAATACAAGACATATTACAATGAAAATAAATATTACAAAACAACTCCTAGGATCGAAATAATAAATCTAACACTGTTCTATATGTTGCATGTGTTGCAACAAAGACAGTTTGTCCAAGCTGTTCATTCTGCTGAACAGGCTGGACATAAACTGTCTACGCTGCTCTACACTGGTGAGCAGCTTGGGCAGTTTACAAGTGTTCTGTTCTTTGTGAACAGAACCTGTTCTTTGTGAACAGGCTAAAACACTTTATGGAATATGTTTCCAAGTCCTCATGTATTGTTTTTGGCTAAAAGATCAGTTTACAAAGTCGAAGACAAAGTGGAAACAGAACTGCTCAGCCTGCCCACGATGTTCTGTTACATGAAGACAAAGGATATTTGAAAAAGGGTGACAGACCTTTTCTTATATCAAAATAGGCCTTGAAAGAGGAAGAAAGACGCAAAGTTGACATTCGTTATTTATTTAAAGCTAATGCAACAGTAGACAAAAAGAAAAGACAAAAGTTCTGCCCACATGAAGACAAGTCTGCTTTTCAGAATGTGCAGAAAAGTTTATGTTGTCTTTTCAACAAGACTTTCCACTTTTCCTTTCGTCCAATAAAGAAGCTTCTCTTAGATCCTCTGAGTGAGCATAAAAGGAAACTTCCAAAGATTAAAAGGATAAGCCAAAAAGCTAAGTGCTAAAGCCAAGAGTGAACGTGCATTCAAGTGTGTCTTTCATGCATGCAAGTCTGCTTGAATAAAACAGTGCTTTGTGTCTAAGCTGTTCTTATTCAAGCTGTTTCTCTGAGTCTTGTAAACACAGTGAGTAATTCTTAGTGAGTGTATTCATTGTAACTAGTTTAAGTCTGTCTTAGATTAGTTAACATACTGTTGTATCTGTCATCTCAGCTTGAACCTTTCCGCATTCAAGCTTGTTTGTAATTAACTTTTGTTGATAATACAGACAAACATTGAGAAAAGAGTGTGTAGTTTTTAAATTGCTGTATTCACCCCCCCTCTACAGCTTAAGGCTATATACTTGGAAAACCTTTCGGGACCTACAACTGGTATCAGAGCAGGTCAGAGTGTGTCATTCTAGATCTCTCATTCTTCCAAAGTTTCCATGGACAACAGTGCTGCAAGTTCCTCATACTATGACAATGGCTCAATGGGCAAACCTCCAAAGTTCAATCATCAGAACTTCTCTGGTTGGAAGTGCAGAATGATGCTCTACTTAGATAATCTGGAGGTGCAACTACCAGAGATTGTAATGGAGGGTCCTTATGTGCCAACCTCTGTTACAACTATAACTCCTGCTGTTGAAGGAGAGCTCCTAAAATCAGAACATTTGAGAAAGCAAAAGCTCAATGGTCTGATGAAGACAAAAGACTGGTGGCTCTTGATGCAAAGGCCAGAAATAACCTGGTTATCTCTCTGCCTGATGATGTGTTCAAACAGGTTGAGAAGATGAAGACTGCAAAGGATATGTGAGATACTTTGTGTACAGTCTATGATGGACCCACAATCACACTGGATAACAGGATTAATAATCTTGTTAGACAGTATGAACTCTTCTTTGCAAAACCAAAGGAGACTCTCACAGAAACCTACACCAGGTTTACTGCTCTTGTTAATGATCTCAAAGCTGTTGGGATCACCAAGGACAGTTTAACTCTGGTGAACAAATTCTTAGACATCCTGCCTGAAGAATGGAATTATTTTTCTACAATCTTAAGAAATTCGGGTACCATCAGAAGTATGGATCTGGTCAACCTGTATGGATCATTACTGAATGATGAGCAGTCAAGGCAACAGAAGAGAAATGCATTGGAAATGTCTAAGAGAGGTGCAGCCTTTGTGGCCAGTGTGAGACAACCTGTAAGTCAAGTGGGTGATGTGTTCACTCAACCTGATCAACAGGCTGTTGATAAGGAGGAAGTGTCTGATGAGGAAGACAATGCAGATCTTGCTGAACTGGATGATGAGCAAATGAGAGTCATGCTTGTCAAAAGGTTTAACAAGAAAAGGTTTGGAAGAAACATGCTGCAGGGAAGCTCAAGTGCTGTTAAACAGAAGGCATTTGATAAGACCAAAGCTGAGTGCTTCAAATGTGGCAAACCTGGCCATATAGCTGCTGACTGTGTGTCAAAAGCTGTTGGTCAGTCATCCAAACCACATAAGACAAACAGGGACGATGGCTATAGGGTTAAGTACCTTATGGCTATGGCTAAGCTGAGGAAGTTGGAAAACTCAGTGGCTTCCAACCGGCAAAAGGGACTCATGGCAGAGACCTGTGACTGGGAGGAGTCTGATTCATCATCTGATGAAGAAGACAATCACTGTCTGATGGCCAACACTGATGTCCCATCAACAAGCAACTTCAAACAGGATCTGGCTGAAGCTGAAGCTTTCAGCAGCTTGGAGAACTGGAACCCTACAATGATGTATAAGGTACAAAATTTTATGGATTACAGTTCTGAAGAAAAAGTTAAAATGTTTGAATATATGCTTGTTGATCTGAAAGCTGCTGTTGAGATGCATACTGTTTTATTATCTGAAATCTCTAAGCTTAAAACTGATCTTGAAACAAAATCCAGCAAACTGGACAGTTTCCATAAGTTGGAATTGAGCTTGATTAATTAAAACACATCAACTCTATTTTACTGGAAGAAAAGAGAGAAACAGATATAATACATGCTAAGCTTCAAAAGATAGTTGACTCTTGGTGCCAATCTGCACAAAAAGTCAGCCACTGCATAAGTCAGCAAATCCCTGCACAAATCCAAGCCTATCTTGGAGGGGATCTTGACACAGCAGCTTCCATTGTTGAGGTTAATAATCCAAAAGAAGACTTGTCCACTCTTGGTGAGCTTCCAAACACTTTTATTCAAAAAGTGAATGGTAAACTAATCTCAACAAACAGGTTTGTCAGGCCTCAAAACACTGACAGCTCGTGTGAACCTAGCTCAAAAGCTGCTGATGAAATGAGTTCTTCATCAAATCAGCTTGCTAAGTGCTCTGCTGATTCACACAAGCAAAAGAAAGGAAATCATGTCCAAACTGCAGCTGTGGACACCAAGCCTGTTGACAAAACAGGCTTTGGGTCTAAAGCTGATGGTAAAAGGCATACTAATCTTTTTAATGCTGAACATTTTGAAAATAAGTTTTCAAAAGGTAAGCAGTCTGCTTTTAACAGGGGTAAGTCTCATGTTGAAGGCAAACCTGCTGTGATTTCAAATAAGTTTTCTAATCATAGTGGTAAACCGGTTTTAAATGAGAATAAGTTTTTCAAAACCAGAAATAATGATTATGTTGATAGGCATCATCAATCACATCTCAGGAAGGACAAAGGCAAAGCCATTGCTCAGCCTGAGAGATTTGGGAATAAGTTTCCTAAACCTGTGGAAGTTCAAAAGCCAACTAAGCTTCCTATCTTTGACATCTGTCCTCCTAAAAAGAGGAAAGAAGAGACAGGCAAAGCTGTTGCTATTGAACTTTCCACTCAAGCTGTTATATTCATCAAATAGTAATGAGTTTGCTAAATCTGCTGATAAAATCAACAGAAATAACTCAGAATGTGTTTCTGGAAGGTCTTCTTCCAAAAATGCTAAGAGGAGAAAATGTTATAAATGTGGAATGAAGACACATCTGACCAAAGACTGTCCTGAAACTGAGGACATGAGGCCTGCTGACTCTGATGGTTCCCTCACAGCTAACATAAACAGTGTTGGAAACATCTTAGTCAATGAAAGTGGTATCCAAACTGATACCATTCAAATAGGGAATATTAGTGTTGATATCAGAAGTCCATCAACAAATGTTGATGAAGTAGGAGAACTCATCTCTGTGATGAGTTCCCCTAAAAATGACTAATATTCTTCTTGTTAGTCTGCTAGAAAAACAACCATCCCAGGTTTGGTACTTGGACAGTGGCTGCTCAGGGCACATGACAGGTTGTAAGGACCTGCTGAGTGATCTCAAGCCTGAAAAAGGGCCAAAAGTCACATTTGGAGATAATGTACAGGGATCCACTGAGGGATATGGAACTCTTAAAGCTGGTGCTGCAGTGTTCAAAAGAGTAGCCTATGTGGTTGGGCTGAAACATAACCTTGTTAGCATAAGTCAACTGTGTGATGCTGGCTACAAGGTTAACTTTGATGAGCACCTGGGTTACATATTGGATCCCCAAGGCAAAGTTGTGATGTGTGCTCAACGAAAGAAATGTGTATATGTTGTGGACATGCAATCTGCTGATCCCACAACTGAAACCTGTTTTCTCACAAGGACAAATGCAGATCTAAATTGGCTATGTCACAGAAGGCTGTCACATTTGAACTTCAAGAACATCAACAAACTCTGTAAGAAAGAGTTAGTGACAGGTTTGCCTTCTATGACTTTTGCTAAGGATAGACTCTGCACAGCTTGTGAGAAAGGCAAGCAGAGGAAATCATCTTTTAAATCCAAACATAATTTTTCTATTGATACTCCTCTCTTTTTAATCCACATGGACTTGTTTGGACCTGTCAATGTCCCAAGTCTAGGAGGAAGAAGATACACTCTAGTAATGGTTGATGAGTTCTCCAGGTACACATGGGTTATCTTCCTGAAGAGCAAAGGAGAGGCTGCTAGAGAAATTATTGGATTTGTGAAAAAGATGGAAATGCTGAACTCTGCCCAAGTGAAGCAGCTTAGAAGTGATCATGGTACTGAATTCAGAAACAGTACTCTTGAAGACTTCTGTGAAGAGAAAGGAATCACTCAAAACTTTTCAGCTGTAAGAACTCCACAACAAAATGGAGTTGCTGAAAGGAGAAACCGAACTCTCATTGAAGCTGCTAGAACCATGTTGTGTGCATCTGGTTTACCTTCATCATTCTGGGCTGAAGCTGTTAACACTGTCTGCTTCACCCAAAACAGATCCTTAGTGGTGAAAAGGTTCAACAAGACTCCCTATGAGCTGCTCAAAGGGAGGAAGCCAAATGTCAGTTACTTCCATGTGTTTGGGTGTCCCTGTTTCATTCTGAATCAAAGGGACCAACTGGCAAAGTTTGAACCAAAAGCTGATGAAGGTGTGTTTGTTGGCTACTCTGCTATCTCCAAAGCCTACAGAGTATACAACAACAAAAGAAAGGTGATAGATGAATCTATCAATGTCACCTTTGAAGAGTCCAAGAATGCTTCCACCAAAGCTGTTCCTGAATCAGTTTCAGGAGAATTAAACTTTGATGATCTCATGTATTCAAACAGTGAAGAGGACTCAAAATCTTCCACTACATCCAGTGTGGAACCTGTTAATCATGATGGGCACGATGATGATTATGTCAATACACCCTGTGTGAATAAGTGTACTGACTTAATTACAACTGCATGTCCTGAACCTATCAATGCTGATTTTCCTGGTTCCTCTGCTGATATGTTCAACAGTGGTCAGTCATGTTCAACAAGTGAACAGGCTCAAGACAATAGTGTGTCTGAGAATCTTGAGAGCTGTTCAACAGGACCTGCTGAAGATACTGATAACTCATGAGAATCCTCATTGAAGAATGATCCTAAGTGGATCAGATGTCACCCCAATGATCAAATAATTGGTGACATCAACAAAGGGGTACAAACAAGGTGGGACAGCTTAGGGAACTTTTGTATGTTTTCTAGTTTTGTGTCACAATGGAGCCAAAGAAGGTAGATGAAGCACTAAAAGATGCCAATTGGATCACTGCCATGCAAGAAGAACTCAATCAGTTTGAGAGAAACAAGGTATGGAAGCTGGTCCCTGCTCCTAAAGGTAAAACTATAATTGGCACTAAATGGGTTTTCAGGAATAAGATGGATGAGCAAGGTCATGTCATTAGAAATAAGGCAAGACTGGTTGCTCAGGGTTATAGACAGGAGGAAGGAATTGACTATGATGAGACATTCGCTCCTGTGGCCAGGCTAGAAGCAATTCGTTTGTATCTAGCCTACGCTGCTCATAAGAGCATTAAGGTATTTCAAATGGATGTGAAAAGTGCATTTTTGAATGGGAAGCTGCAAGAAGAAGTTTATGTCAAGCAGCCTCCAAGTTTTTAAAATGAACAACATCCAGGTTTTGTCTATAAGTTGGACAAAGCTCTCTATGGTCTCAAACAAGCCCCTAGAGCCTGGTATGACACTCTTACTGAATTCCTTATGAGCAATGGGTATTCCAGAGGTAAAGTGGATACCTCACTGTTCATAAAGAAGGTGAAGTCTGATATTATGCTTGTTCAAATTTATGTGGATGACATAATATTTGGTTCTACCAATGAGCAGTTATGCAAGAATTTTTCATTACTCATGAAATCCAAATATGAAATGAGTATGATGGGAGAACTTACTTTCTTTTTAGGATTACAGGTTAAACAAACCTCAACTGGAATTTTTATAAATCAAAGAAAGTATACCTTAGATCTCTTGAAAAAGTTTAAATTTGATCAAAGTTCTCCTATTAAAACCCCAATGGCAACCAATGTAAAGTTGGATGTTGATGCCAGTGGCAAAGCTGTTTCAGTAATAGCTTACAGAGGTATGATTGGGAGCTTGCTATATTTAACTGCTAGTAGACCTGATATTATGTTTGCCACCTGTTTGTGTGCTAGGTTCCAAGCTGATCCAAAGGAATCTCATCTAGCTGCTATTTAAGAATCTTCAGATACCTGAAGGGCACATCAGATTTGGGTCTTTGGTATCCCAAAGACTCAAGCCTTGAACTAACAGGTTATTCAGATTCTGATTTTGCAGGCTGCAGGCTAGATAG
The DNA here is from genome assembly GCA_020465985.1 of Centrapalus pauciflorus. Taxonomy (NCBI): domain Eukaryota; kingdom Viridiplantae; phylum Streptophyta; class Magnoliopsida; order Asterales; family Asteraceae; genus Centrapalus; species Centrapalus pauciflorus. The sequence continues at coordinate 152,900 of JAANYP010002662.1, forward strand.
GAAAAGCACAACAGGTGGATGTCAACTCCTTGGTGGTAAGTTGATAAGTTGGTGTAGCAAGAAGCAGATTTCAGTGTCTACTTCTACTGCTGAAGCTGAGTACATTGCTTCTGGAAGCTGCTGTGGGCAGATTCTGTGGATGCAACATCAGCTTGAAGACTATGGGCTTGTGTATAGGAAAACTCCTATTCTGTGTGATAACACAAGTGCCATAGCCATTTCCAACAATCTAGTATTTCATTCAAGAACAAAGCATATTAAGGTCAGACATCACTTCATCAGGGATCACATTCAGAAAGGTAATGTGGAGGTAAGTTTTATTTCCACTAATGAACAGCTTGCAGACATTTTCACCAAACCTCTTGATGAAACCTGGTTTAATTACCTTGTCAGCAAGCTGGCCATGTTAAACAAAAGTGACTAAGTGTCCTCAAAGGTCTAAGACTTTGTATGTCTCACACTGCTCAAGTTTCTCAGAACAGCTTAGACAGAATAGATTATGCATATTCTGTACTTAGCCATTATTCTGAAATCCTTGAACAGCTTGAACATACAACAGGCTGAACAATAACAGTTTATACGTCCAGCCTGCTCTGATGGTCCATTCTCCACCCTGCTCACTCCTTCACACTGATCTACAAGACATTGTCTTGTAACCTGTTCAGCTATTGAACACAACCTGATCTTAAATTAGAACACAGGTTGAAAGCACAGTGTGAAGAGTGATCAGCTTGAAGAATGAACAGCCTGTGATGACCCTACTCATCACAGGTTTGACCAACAGCTTAGAGCAATAGTTTTAACTACCTTTCTTCACAATTAAGTTACTTAATTTTTGTTTTTATTTAACTTAATTACTGCGGATAATGTGGGTTACGTGTGTTAGTGATTAAAAAGGGCTCAAGTGGTCTGACAAACGGTCTGACATGGACAACCGTTCCGTTTTCCGTTAACGACTTTTTCAAATCAACCGCTCAAATGTTTCTCTCTCATACTCACTCACATTCAAATCCTATAAATACCCCCTACTGTTTCATCTTCGTCTTCCTCACTATTTCCAGAAATTCTCAAGAACCCAAAATCGACTAAGTGTCTTCTGCTTCTCCAAATCCCAAACCTTCAAAAATGGCTCAAAGAAACAACCCCTTTCTTCCAGTGTTCGTTGGTGATGATGTAGTTAAACACTCATCAGTTACCACAATGCTGACCATCAAACCCACCAACTACATTGCTAACCTAACCATTCCCAAAAACTATGTGGTGAAGGGTTATGAACATATGGTGGAGTTTCTCAAAGTTCATCCTTTGAACTACGCTATGACTGCCACTCCTGGTGTCCTGTACCAGGAGATGGTGTACGAGTTTTGGTACACTTGTGCCTACAACCCGGACACCAAAGTCATTAAGGGCACTATTCTTAATGGGACTCAGACCATTGAGATAACGACTAATCTTCTCAGGGAGGTTCTTCATCTGCCAAGTACTGACCCATATGACATGCCTCAACCTGAAAATGATCAAATAGGGAATTTGCTACGCTTTTGTGGTGTAGCAGAACCAAAAATCGGAGCTACGCTGTTCAGGAAGGATCTGTCTCCTACCTACAGTTTTCTATTTGCCTCGGTGGTGATGTGCTTCGGAAGTAAGGTTGGTTCATTTGACCAACTAAGCCGTGATGAAGTCCCCATTGTTCTACAGCTGGTGGATGGGACAACAATCGACATGGCCAAATGGATTTTTCTAAATTTGAGGGGCCTGGTACAATAAGAAAACTATCCAGCTGCTGTTCGGTATCCAAGGTTTCTGAGCCTCATCTTCAAGCATCATTGTGGTGAGCATCTATATAATTCTCAGCCTTTACTTAAGACTGCTGCATTCCCTGTCATAGGGAATAGAGTTTTCTATACACCTGTTCTACCCAATGAGCCTCCTCTATCTACTCCAATGAGGAGGTTACTGGGGTTAGTGGAAGGACCTTCTGATGTGAGGGTTTCTCCCAAAGCTGCTCCCAAGGCAAAATCCAAAGCCAGGTCCAAGCTTGTTAAAAGGACCCTGGCAACCACTGAAGCTGGGCCTGTCCACAAGAAGGCCAAAACAGCTCAGTCTGAGTCTGCTCTCTTAGCCTCTGTGGCTGAGGGGGAGCAGGCTCCTCACCCTGGTTCATCTGTTGAACCTGAAGTCTTTGTGGCTGGTGCCTCTGTGGCACCTGAGACCATGGAACATGCCAACCCAACTGTTCCTGACCCAGTCTCACACCCTGTCCAAACAGAACCCATCACCTCTCCACAATCACCTACTTCATCCATCCAATACCATCGCAAATCACTCGCCAAAAAGAAAACAGCCCAAACAACCAGCTCCTCTGTTCCCTCTCAATAGGGTTCAGTTGTAAGAGAAGGCACCCCTGCTGCCTCTCCTATTTTGGGAGAAGGTTCAACACAATTGGAGCCTGCTTCACTCCAACCTGTGTCTACCCAGAGTCAACCTAGACCCTCTGGTTCCTCCCAACAAGAGCCAGTTGTACAAATGGAGACAGCCACCTCAACTATTTCAGCCTCCCAACAGGCTGTGAATATTGAAAGACAGGAGTCCTTTCCACTCCATACTGCGTCCACACTGTCCCCACTTAATACTTCTCTACACTCTGAGTCTGCACGAGGTGTCCACACTGCTGGTTTAGACCAATCAGCAGATCAGCCTCAAACTTCTGTTCCCTATGATACAACTGTTCAACACCGAACAGCTGCTGAAGGACCAACAACTCAAGCTGATGAACCTCAGGGAACATACCATCCCTTGGGTGAGGCTGCCCATTCTGTGCAAATTCCATCAGCAGAATTTACCACTGTTGATGTTGAAATGCATATCCCATCTCCCCATGATGAGGTGCTTTTACACCAAGGCACTACAGAGGGAACACCCACTGGCCTTAATGAAGGTGTTGCAACACAAGCAGCATCGGCCCCCAACATCAACCCCTTCTCCTGATGATGCAGCTACTGCCACTGCTGAAGGACCCTTTGATCCCTCCAAGCTGGGCCACATTACTTTTGCCCAGGCTATGAAGCTTCTTTCAAATGTTCCTCTTCCCTCTCCATCACATCCTCATACACCAGCCTCATCCTCTTCATCTCCCTCAACACAGTCTAAACAGTTCACCCATACACATCCATCTCCTAAAGACCTGCCTTTGAAAGATCAGCTTACACTGCTGACCAACAAAGTTAGTTCTTTAGAATCCTCCATGTCCTCTCTACCTTCTCTCATTTCAGACTCTGTTTCTGAACAGCTTAAGGGATTCTTTGATCTGTTCAAGGATTCCTTCCCAGCCACTCCACAACCTGACAACTCCCCACAGCTGTTTGCACTCACTGCACAGCTGCAAAGTGTCTCTACTTCCCTTTCCTCTATTCTCTCACTCCAACAGGACTCTGTGTCCTCAATGGCAGCTATATCTCAACAGCTGTCATCTCTCCTCACTTCTTGCAATTCTACCCTTCCTGCCACCTTGGCCAGCTTGAACACTGTTATTGGCTCCCTATCCAATTCTATGTCATCAGACCTTGCTGATGTGCAAGATTCCCTTGAACTACATCTTGCACAGCTTCAAAGCCTGTTGTTCACAGCTTCCGATAGGGAAAACATTGTCAAACTGACCTCTCTTGCTGATACCCAGGCCTCTTCTCTTCAAACCTGTCTTTGCCAGCTTGCGGAGGTGAAGGACAACCTGGCCTTCTTAGTGAATAGCCTTGTTGGCCCCAAGCCTGCTGCCAAAACTGCTGGCAAGCCTGATGACTTCGTGTCTTCAGGCAGACCATGTGTTGAAGGTGCTAGTACATCTCCTTTAAAGGGGGAGAAGTCATCTGCCTCGAAGACTAAGTCTAAAGGGGAGAAAACTTCTTCTCCTAAGGAGAAATCAGTGCCTGCAATACCCACTGGTCAACCAGTAGGAGCATCTGAAACAGGTACAATGGAAGGTGCTTCCCAGGATGCTCAGCCTACTCAGGCTGAATCTCCAAACCCTGCTCAGTCTAAGGGGGAGGAATTCATTCCTGAGGACAGGCCAATCAGCAGAAGGAGGCATCTGATTCTACAAGAAGAAGAAGAAGAGGAAAGTCCAGAAGCTGCTGTCACTACAGCAGCTAAAGGAAAAGAAAAGGCAGCAGTTGATCCCCAACAGCAGAAAGCAGCAGAGATTAAATTTCACAAAGCCAGGGCTAAAGAAATGGGTCTTCCCATGCACAAATACTTTGAGTTCAGAGAAGAACAGCTTCAAGCCCTGGAAGCTCTAAGGAAAGAAGAAGAATCTGCCAAAGCTGCTAAGTCTTTTGCACTTCAAGAGGCAAGAAAAGTTAAAATGCCTTCTTTGGACGTGCAGAAGAAACTGATGGAAGCTGCTAAAGGTTCAGCAGGAGAGAAGGAAGTAGAAAAAGAAAAGGGTGCTCAGGTCTCTGTGACCAAAACACAAGTACCCTCTGCAAGAGCCTAGTTCCACTTTGACAACTTGGCAAGAAGAAAATTTCAGGATGTTGCTGATAGAAGGCTTGCCAGTGAAGCAATTGTCAAAGCTGTTCCCATATCAAGAAAAGGCAGTCAGTGGAAGTTGAAAATAACCAGAATGGGTGCAACAGGCCCAGAACTAGAAACGTATGACTACACTGATGTTGCACAGATGGGGTACAGGGAATGGGTTGAGTTAGTAGTTTCTCTGAGTGAGTCTAAGTCAGAAACGGCTAAGACTATCAGGGCATATGTTAAGAAGCTAATGAAGAGAGTGAAGGATCTTGGCCTGATCTCAAAAGAAGTCAGTGAGGGTGTCTATGTGACACAACCCAAAATAAAGGCCAGGAGGACAAGGAAGGATACTGAGCTTGAACAACTCCTCATCTTAATAGAACAGGGTGACTATGCTGTTGAGATGAAAGGAATTGATCACAACTTGCCTAGTGGAGTAGAGTTTGAAGACGGCAAGATAGTTGAAGAGCCTGAGCTTGGGGCATTTTTTGTAGATCACTTATCTCAGAAGAAATGCTTTCAGAGAGCATCAGATCTATACAAGGTGGATCTGAGACAGCTTGTAGCCTTCAGACTTGCAGCTTCATTTAGGCAGTCAAGCAGGTGGAGAGCAGCCGTGTGGGATCAGCTCAGAAGCTTTTATGAGAGAGGTGAACTTGAAGATCCCAAGTTTATGATCATCAGAAGTGAAATTGAAGAACTTGAGGATACAAGGGAGGAACTTGAAAAGATGTTTGAAGGTCCTCCTCCACTGTAGTAAAGTCCATCTACCATCTGGGTAGGTGAAGAATGGAAGCCGTCCATCAGTTGGACAGGCTTACCATTATCTGCTCCCAACACAAACAGTCCAAAACCTGTTGTACATTAGTTGTACTTTAATTACATAAGTTGTAATTTTTCTTTTACATCAGTTGTAATATACATCAGTATATCAGTTGTACTTTTGTAAAAACATGTGTTGTTTTATGTAATCAAGAATCAGTGTATGTATAAACTGATCTTTTACTTTACTTTGATGTTGTAATTTTATTTCAGCAAATGTACTGTAAAAATATATAGTGATTTTTGATAAGGCCAGCTTAGACTGGTTATTGCAAATAGGGGGAGATTGTTAGGCACAAAAAGGCCTCAGTCAAACCTGTTCTGCATCTGAGGGGGAGACTCTTAATCAAACCTGTTGGTGCATTTGAAGGTTGAATTTAAGGCCTGTTATAAGCCTTATTGAAACCTGAAAATGATTTGCAATATCAGCCCAAAGCTGTTCTATATGTTGCATGTGTTGCAACAAAGACAGTTTGTCCAAGCTGTTCATTCTGTTGAACAGGCTGGACATAAACTGTCTACGCTGCTCTACACTGGTGAGCAGCTTGGGCAGTTTACAAGTGTTCTGTTCTTTGTGAACAGAACCTGTTCTTTGTGAACAGGCTAAAATACTTTATGGAATATGTTTCCAAGTTCTCATGTATTGTTTTTGTCTAAAAGATCAGTTTACAAAGTCGAAGACAAAGTGGAAAACACAACTGCTCAGCCTGCCCACGCTGTTCTGTTACATGAAGACAAAGGATATTTGAAAAAGGGTGACAGACCTTTTCTTATATCAAAATAGGCCCTAACAGAGGAAGAAAGACGCAAAGTTGACATTCCTTATTTATTTAAAGCTAATGCAACAGTAGACAAAAAGAAAAGACAAAAGTTCTGCCCACATGAAGACAAGTCTGCTTTTCAGAATGTGCAGAAAAGTTTATGTTGTCTTTTCAACAAGACTTTCCACTTTTCCTTTCATCCAATAAAGAAGCTTCTCTTAGATCCTCTGAGTGAGTATAAAAGGAAACTTTCAAGGATTAAAAGGATAAGCCAAAAAGCTAAGGGTTAAAGCCAAGAGTGAATGTTCATTCAAGTGTGTCTTTCATGCATGCAAGTCTGCTTGAATAAAACAGTGCTTTGTGTCCAAGCTGTTCTTATTCAAGCTGTTTCTCTGAGTCTCGTAAACACAGTGAGTAATTCTTAGTGAGTGTATTCATTGTAACTAGTTTAAGTCTGTCTTAGATTAGTTAACATACTGTTGTATCTGTCATCTCAGCTTGAACCTTTCCGCATTCAAGCTTGTTTGTAATTAACTTTTGTTGATAATACACACAAACATTGAGAAAAGAGTGTGTAGTTTTTAAATTGCTGTATTCACCCCCCCTCTACAGCTTAAGGCTATATACTTGGGAAACCTTTCGGGACCTACAGTATATATATATATATATATATATATATATATATATATATATATGTATATACACACACACATATATATATATATATATGTGTGTGTGTGTGTGTGTGTGTGTGTGTGTCTTTAAAATAATGCATCATGATGCACTAAAAAGTAAGTACATAAGGTATTTTGGGTATATAATATCTTTTTTCAAAATTTAAAAGATCCATAATTTATACATAATTCTAAATTAAAAAAAAATCTACATCCAAATTTAATACTTACAAAAAAAAATCATCATCTTTCAAAAAATCATCATTTTCGTCTTCCAATACGACCATGTTTCAGAAGTCACTCTTCCAAAAAATCATTATCTGCATCTTCCAAAATAATGATACATCATTCTTCCAAAACATCATCATCTTAGGCTTTCAAAACAATGAAACAATCCCAAAAATCAAAATCTTCATCTTCAGAGATCTTTATCTCAATAAAAGTCATCATTTTCATTTTCCAGATTGATGATGTATCAGAAAAAATCAAATTCATCTTTCAAAACAACAATGCATTAGAAATCCAAACAACACATTAATATTCAATAAGAAACAAAAGTATTGGGAACTCAAACAACACTAACCTTTAACGACTATACATCATCATTTTCATCGTAACAAAAATCATCATTAATTCGATGATGGTGCATACCTCTAGAATACCAAAAACAACGATGATGCATCAGAAACGACGACAATGCATCTTTGTTCTTACGGATGAAACCAACAAAGATCATCATTAATTCG
>JAANYP010002662.1:165417-186402 GCA_020465985.1 Centrapalus pauciflorus
ATTTCTTCAAGTATCTTCCTACCTAATCAATTATCGACACATATATTTATATAATATGTGATGGATATATATATATATATATATATATATATATATATATATATATATACACACACACACACATATGTGATTAGGTTGGATATATATATATATATATATATATATATATATATATATATATATATATATATATATATATATATATATATATATATATATATATATATCTTCAAGTATATTCACATATATATATAATTTATGTGTCGACGATTGATTAGGTTGGAAGATACTTAAAGAAATAGTGACATTGGAAAGGTAAAATAAATATTTTACATCTCCAATCTCACTATTTCTTTAAGTATCTTCCAACCTAATCAATCGTCGACACATAATTTATATACATATGTGAATATACTTGAAAAAATAATGACATTGGAAGATACTTGAATATATATATATATATATATATATATATATATATATATATATATATATATATATATATATATATATATATATATATATATATATATCCACCACATGTTATATAATTTATATGTCGATAATTGATTAGGTTGGAAGATCACATACTATATAATTTATGTGTCGATCATTGATTAGGTTGGAAGATACTTAAAGTATCTTCCAACCTAATCAATCGTCGACACATAAGTTACATACATATGTGAATGTACTTGAAGAAATAATGACATTGGAAGATACTTGAAGATATATATATATATATATATATATATATATATATATATATATATATATCCATCACATATTATATAATTTATGTGTCGATAATTGATTAGATTCGAAGATACTTGAAGAAATAGTGACTTTGGAGAGGAAAAATATTGACGATATTATGTTACTTAAACACAACTAACAAATTATATATATAAATGTCAACAATAATATTATAAAAAATAAAATTAATAAAGAAGATGAACTTTAAATAAATTAGTAAAGAAAATATATAATTTTAATTAAAATAAAAGTTAAATTTTAAATAAAATACGAACAATAGTAAATGTAAATAAAATATTAAAAGATAAGTATATTTATAAATAAAATAAGTGTGTTTATAATGAATTAAGTATATCTATAAACAATATAATTATAAAGATAAAATAAAATAAAATAAATGTTGGACTATAAATGGGTAAATAATAAAACCATAGGGACTAAAAGCGTCTCAATGAAAAGGGTAAAAATGTTTTTCTTACAAATTTAACGGTTGTGTCGTTAAGTTTAACGGACGAGGGACTAAAAGGGCACAAAATTTGCAAAATAGGGATGAAATTTGACCTTATTAAGGTTAAGGGATTGAATCCGGGTAAACTATCAAATCACAAGGACCAAAAATGTCCTTTACTCGTGATATTATATAGCCAAAATTCCTTATGCATTTACTTTTTAGTGCATCATAATGCATTAATTTAAAGACACATATGTATCTAATCTAAGGGCTATGATTGATTTTCGAGGTTCTCCGATGCATAGATGTTTCTATTGAACTCACCCACATATATATGTATATATATATATGTATATATATATATATATGTATATATATATATGTATATATATATATATATGTATATATATATATATATATATATATATATATATATATATATATATATATATATATATATATATATATATATAATAACAACAACAACAACAACAACAATAATAATAATAATAATAATAATAATAATAATAATAATAATAATAATAATAAAATTCATTATGCTATTCTATTATATATTTAATTATATGTTATACATTATATATTTATGACTTTGTTTTTACCTCAACTAACCATTTATTATCCATTGAATTACACAATTGAAGTCCCTCTTAAAAACCACTTGTGAGCGTTGTCCATGCCATTTCCATTGTACCTACCCTCTAAGGTTTCCTCCCTTTTTCGCTTCGTGATCACTTTCTTTGCTATTGATTCACAAAAATGTCAACCATTCTTGAAGAGAAGATGGAAATCTTGTACTAACACCCACCAATTACGACCTTCAAATCGTTAGATTCCTTAATCCAATTATTTCCATGTATGCCCGATCTCCAAATCGCCCTTCTCAACCGACATCTACCATTTCTACCCTTGCCAGAAACCTCGAAAACATGGAATTTGTTGGGTGGGTTAAGTCGCAAGCAACGTGGAAAAACTGGGTTGATATAATGAAGGAATCATTTGGTGCAACATGGCAGAGATCTGGAATTCATGATGCTATTATGAATTCCATGTTCAAATTATCCCAAAACAGAAAACTAATTCTATGGTTTGCCGAGAAGTGGTCTCCGAAGACTAATACATTTATCCTCCCATGGGGGGAGATAAACATCACTCTCGAAGACATGATGATTCTAGGAGGGTTTCCAGTTTTGGGAGATCCTGTTTCCCTACTTGTTGAGAGTGCTGATGATTTGGATGCTTACAATAAATTGAACAAACCATACAGAAAAATGGTTAAAAGCCCTTCCAAGAAGGTCACCTTCCGTGCATGGATGGACAAGTTCATGGGCAGAGGGAAGGCTTTCGAACATGAGGCGTTCCTAGTGTTCTGGTTGTCGAAATATCTCTTCCCAGTTGTGAGAAACACAATACTGAGAGAAACTTTTGGGTTGGCTATTCATTTAGCCCGAGGCCGGAAAATCTCACTAGCGCCTGCTGTCCTTTCAACCCTGTATAGGGATTTGAACTATTTAAAGAATGCTATTTTGGACCTCCAAGAAGGACAAACATCATTGCAGGAAATATTTTCTCCTATGTATTACGTGCAGGTTTGGGTTTGGGAAAGGTTTCCAAGTGCAAGACCTCAGGATATGCACATCACCCAAGGTAATGGAACTAGATTGGCGAGATGTGCTGGGTTGGAGAACAGGGGTACAAATTACGAGACCTTAGAGTTGGGTACAGGGAAAGAACATTTTGTGTGGCGGCCTCATCTCAACAATAGTGATCATTTCATCTCCCGTACTATTTATAAAGATAATTTTTCGCTTGAAAGAATCAGCGAAGGTGGATACGATGAAGAAGTGGATTCATTTGCTTGGATCCTGAGGGTGTCTAAATTAATTGGTTTAGATATCATGAAGGAATCATTTGCTACAGTTGGCCCTTTTTAATAAAACATTTTTTTTCTTGTTGCATAAAGCAGAAGGTTTTATTTGTGCATAAACTCTAGTCTTCTAGCGAAAAGTCACATAAAGTTTATGCACATAGAAAGTTAGTGTTTTATGCATCAACAAAAACATGTTTTTATTAAAAATAACAATAAATGTAAATTGATAAAAAAAATAAATATATAAAAGTTTTGATGAAAAAAAATGAAATTTTAAGTTGGTTCCCCGTGAAAGTAAGGTTTTCGTTTGAACCTCTGTGTGTGTGTGTGTGTGTGTGTGTGTGTGTGTGTGTCTATGTATATATATATATATATATATATATATATATATATATATATATATATATATATATATATATATATATATATATATAAAATTCATTATGCTATTCTATTATATATTTAATTATATGTTATACTTATGACTTTCTTTTTATCTCAACTAACCATTTATTACCCATTGATTTACACAACTTTAAGTCCCTATTAAAAACCACTTGCGAGCGTTGTCCATATATGCCATTTCCATAGTACCTAGCATCTAAGGAGTCCTCTCTTTTCGCTATTGATTCACAAAAATGTCAACCATTCTTGAAGAGAAGATGGAAATCATGGTACTAACACCCACCAATTACGACCTTCAATTCGCTAGATTCCTTAAACCAATTATTTCCATGTATGCCCGATCTCCAAATCACACTTCCCGACCAACCTCTACCATTTCTACCCTTCCCAGAAAACCTTGAACGAGGGGAGTTTGTTGGGTGGGTTAAGTCACAAGCAACATGGAAAACTGGGTTGATATCATGAAGGAATCATTTGGTGCAGCCCAAAACAGAAAACTAATTCTCTGGTTTGCCGAGAAGTGGTGTCTGAAGACTAATACATTTATGCTTTTATATATACATTTTCATGCTTTAAAATATACAAGCTTTATTAGGTTCGTTCCAATCATAAACTTTAATACACAAGATTCACAGGATTGATCACATTCAAACTATGTATACAAGTAATCTGTAACATGCAAATACTTTAATTGATGTTAATTTGTTAAATTTTTATTGGTGCTCACGATACTTATTATTAAATGGTGCTTAAATGATCCTCGTTATTTTATATATATAAATTTAGGTTCAAGTGAGTACCACCCATTATGCAGCGCACCAGAAGATACCACCCTTAAAAGTATTTTTTTTGAAAGTTTTTTTCATGAACATGTTTTAATTAACATTACACGGATCATATGTGAATTTCAAGCAAATCCGAACACTCTAAGTGCACGAAAACACGCATCACATAAATGCACGTTCACATACATTCAAAATTATATAAGTGTGTGTTCACATCATTTTTTAGGAGCTAGGAGATGTGAATGTATGTAAAATGTACTTATGATCTTCATAATGTTAATTAAAACATGTTTATGAAAAAAGTACCTTTCGAAATCAAGTGCATCCGAAGGTACCAACCTTAAAAAAACTTTTTTTTTTAACATAACCATGTTTAATTTAATGTTATACGCATGATATATGAATTTCACGTACATTCACACTTTCTGTGTCCTTAAAAATTATGTGAATGGTCAATGCATATTTATGTGAATGGTCATTTCACACCATGTGAATGGTGTGAATGATCATTCACTTGATATTTTTTTACCATTCACAAGATTTATGATGTTGCTCCTTTTGAAAAAAAATCTTATATTGTTGTTTTATACATGTTTATTAAAAAAAAATACATGTGAATGATCATTCACATTATGGTACGCTGGGTACGTTGGAATCTCATAGGTACGCTGATGAACCTGATTCTATATATATATATATATATATATATATATATATATATATATATATATATATATATATATATATATATATATATATATATATATATATATATATATATATATATATATACTAGTTTATTACCCGTGTATTACACGGGATATTTAAATAATTATTTTTTTTAATTTGTATAAATTTAATAATTATTTTAGAAACAACAAAGAAAATAGTAATATTATACTGTTAAAAAGATTATTGAAAATATAAATACATAACCAAGAATTAAATAATAATAATAAAGAAATGAAAAGAAATGAAATTGAAGTTCGATATTCAGAATAACAGGAAAGGTAACAAGCCTATGGATGCCTATTTACGGGAACTGAAGTCTATGGTTGGAAGTCATACAACCTAGCTCTCCTTACTTGATAGGGGGTCGGATAGAGGGTCTAGTAAACTAGCTGAGTCATTCGAGAGGCTTCAAACTTGGCTAAGCCTTCACATAAGCGGGACTGCTTGCATGTCGCATAGGGGTCTACGGGGATTCGTGGGGAGATCTAGAGAATGAATCGGGCGATACGTAGCATTCTAACTAGAAAGGGTGGAAGCAGGGTGTGAAAGCTTGCTTTGCTTGCTGTAGCCCTATTTTTAGGCTTGGTAAGCGTAAGCTATTGTTGTAGGCTCGAGAAGGGTAGGCTCGCAGCTTCGCTCGCTTGCTTCTCTTCCCCTAGGCTACCTGCACATCTTATGTGCGAATAAAAGGAAGCGAGCGGAAAATTATAGAAATATGGTAAATAGTCTTTTTTTTTTTCTAAGTCAATTTAATTATTTATTTTAATATTTTTAAAAACTTGGATAAGAAGCCAGTGAAAGACGTAAGCTATGGACTCGAATTTAAAACAAAATTTCAAGATAATAGGGGGAAGTTTTTCTTCTAAATTAATTTAATTATATTTTAAAATAGAATAGAATATTACACTTGTCGCTTCCAGGTTACGCCAATTGACATTCTAGTTAGGTACCAATTGGCATCTATTTACTTTTTTAATAGAATATATATATAGTGGCTTCGATGGTTTGATGCCCTGGACTGTCGCCCGTATGTCTCCCTAGGGCGGCCCTGACCGTAGTGTTTCATTTCTCATAATGACATAAAAAGTTTTTGTGTATCTTTCTTTGAGATAGCTATTGGGTTTTGTATTTCTTCATTTTGTTTTCCTAGAATCCTTTTTTGTTTTGCTGGTAAGAGTAATCTTTCATTTATTTAAATAATAACATTTATCAAAATGATATATTACTATTCATAACCTATTCACCTAATTTCTTTTTGATATTTTATGTGTTCTATATAATCTATCTATATCTATCTATACTATTAAAAGAGTAACTATACTCATTTCTGGTGAAGCCACGTGTCGTCACCATGAATCGACACGTGGCATTTATAGATTTTAAAAATAATAAAGATATTTAAATCAAATCTATCCAAATCTAATATAATCCACTTTTAAATTCAAATCAAACAAAATCTAATACTCAACTAACTTATTAAGGCCACAGGGAGTGGTGCTCGGCACCCCTCGGTACCGAGCTCGGCAAAGATAGGAACATCGCGCCGTCGCCTCGGCAACGGCATCAAGACCTCGGCAACGGCATTGAAATGCCGAGCTCCTTTTCCTCATTTTCGACCGTTGTATATATATATATACACATAATTTTTTAAAATACACCCACATTCAAATCATTCAAAATTTAAAAAAAAATTTCTCCCAACTCTCATCAACCTCCATTCTTATCACTCTCAAAAATTCAAATGGCATCCGGTTCCGGTTCGACGAACAATCCGAACACACCAACGTCGACAAATCAAGGTTATCGTCCGATCCCGATGCAAATGGATCAACCAATATTTTCTCCCACGGGTTTTGTGAAAAGTAGTTTCTACCAATTCAATCAACAATATGCAATTAATAAGAACAAAGAATTTAATCAAAACTAACCGAATGATTTGATTGAAGAACTTGATGATTACAAAATGATGAACTGAATATTCTTCTTCGTACAGAGCTGTTCTCTAAATTGAATGCGTACAAAAGATATTTCTGACAGATCTGACCCATTCTAGAAAGTCAACATGACTATTTATACAAAATTACAAACTATAAGGAAATTACACATTAAGTCCCTAGACTTTGGTATTTCATCAACTAAAACATATTCCAACAATCTCCCCCTTTGATGAAAGTAGCAAAGTCTTCAAGTTGACAAGCCCAGCTTCTGTTCAAATCTTCTAATACTTTTCTGATCTGACAGCCTCCATTCAATTTTAGAAATAAACTCGACCATGAGTTTTCGATCGTTAACTGATAAAGCCCCTTTCTTTGTCTTCCTCTTTTGATCTGCTGTCAGCTTGCCTTTCAGACCATTCATCACCTTAATCAACGTTCCATCAGAAAACTTATTCAGTTCAACACTTCTCATAGCTCTCAATCTTTTATTTCTATCTTTGTACATGACAGCTGGATGCTTCACCATTATAACTTGAAACTCTTTAAGCTCACCAGCAAATTTAATATCTCTGTGAGGTGCAGTCATGTTTATCTTCCTCATGCCTCTCTCAACTCCAATCTGTAGATCTTGCACTGACATTAATACCAGTTTGGTATGCATAAAATGAAACAATGTCTTCAGTGCAAATCTACAATGTTCATTCCTTTTATTCCTGCACAGTTCGTCAAAAAGATCTTCAATATCGACCAAGTGCATGTTGAACATGTCAGCTTCTGTGAATACATATGTGTTTCCATCAGACCTGGTTACAGTAAACTTCGGATAAAAAATCTTAACAAATCTTTCCTTTTCAATCATCACCAGATCTACTATCCTGAAGTCACTCTTCACCTTCTCAACCTCTTGAGTCTTGTTTCTTAAGAAACTGGCATAGTTGACCAGATTGGGCATGTTCGGCTCTAAGACTCGGAATAACTTGTGAAATGAGCAAGGAGCTTGCTTTTTACAAAAGATCCGTTTCTCTAAAATGTCTTCAATGTATGGCATCTTGTTTCTTTTCCTTATGAACTCAGCAGACCTGTTCTCTGGTAGTTCAAGCTTTTTCACCTTTTTCTTACTTATCTCATCTTTATTCAACAAAGACAACATATCTTGAATTTCTCTCTGCACCACTTGTTGTGCTTGAAATCTTAATCTGTGTTGCTTCTTTGACTCATCAGCAAGTACAAATTCATTAAAGAATCTGTCCATCACTTCCACTTCATTTAAGACAACTGTTTCTTGAGCGATACTGCTCTCAACAGGGAACTCCTCAAATTCTTCCTTAATCTGTACAACTACCTCAGGCTTTTCAACCGTTGGTGTTGATTCAACATCTTTCATGATTTCTTCAACTAACACCTCCTCTTCTTCTATTCTTTCAGCTCTAAAGTCAACATCAATTAACGCAATTATGTCATCATCCTCAGACAATTCAATATACTCGTCTCTTCCTTCTCCTATCTCTAGAATACTCAGCTCCTTCTCTTTTTCTTGTACATCTTCCTCAGAATCAATATATTCAACAAACTGATAGATATCAGGCTGAGTGTTCAAAGGAACTGGAACATCTTCATAAAGAATCAATCCCATCTCTCTTTGTTCACCAGCTGACTGTTTGGATCCTCCGGCTACTTTCCCTTGAGATTCTGGCTCCTTCTCTGGATATGTGAGCATTAAAATCCCTGGCGTCGGTTGATCAAGCTTTCTCCTCTTCTCCCCCTCATGAGGAGCATCATCGGAGTCTTCGTCATGCTCATCATGTTTCCTCTTTGATGAGGAAGCTTGAGCCTTGCAGGTCTCTTCCACTGCAGCTACTCGTTCAGAAAGATTACCCAACGCAGTTACCACAGTATTTTCCAGGCTGATCATACGTTCTCTCATCTCGTCAAATTGATCAAAAACAAAATCCTTCAACTCTTCCTTCAACTCTTCTATAGCTTGCTTTGAGTCAGTTTGCTTGACAGACTCCTCTGCAACATCTTTTCCCTTTAAAAATTTCTGAATATTCGTCATTTGAGCCATTACTTCCGCTAACTGATTAGAAACATGTAAATTGACACCAGACACAGCTGCATTCAGTGCACTTGTCAAGGTTGACTCTGTAACAAAAGGGGATAAACTCACCACTGGGTCACGTAGACTTCCAGTTGACACAACAGTCGAACTTGTAAAAAGAACTTCTGTGTGGCCAGTGCTCAGAGTTGGTATTGGCATTTCTCTGACTGGACTTCCACCCTCTTCAAGTGACGGAGCAACAAATGCTTCCGTTACTAAGGGTGTTCCGGTGGAAACACTAAGTTCAGCCACACTTACTTCAACGAATGAAGTTGACTCAAGTGTCCTAAAGTGTATAGGATCTAGACTTTGTGATTCAAATGAAGTCGTACACACGGGCAGTTGTGTACTTGTTTCAATATCCATCAAGTCCAAGTGACTTTCGGATAGATCATGTGTTTCATCCCGGTGTTCAAATGAAACAATCTCCTGTTGAGAGGAGACTGAGTGGATAGGAAGGTGTGCAGTCGTCAGTGGGATACTGACTTGTTCAATGCTAACTCTCATAGGAGAGCTAACAGCAGATGTAGCTATTTCCCGGCTTTCTGGGCTTAGGACCTCCCTCACACTCTGTTCAGCTATCTGTACTATGTCAATCATCACACCTCCTCCCTCATGATGATCACCTCCATCATCATCATCATTATCATCATCAGCTCCTTCTCCCTCTCCTTCTTGAATATCAGATAATGTCCTCTCAGAATCTGACTTTTCTGCTTCTTCTTCACCACCCCTCACACTACCTACTCCCTCAGACACAGACTGGGTAACCTGAACTTCAGCCCCTTGCTGAGGTTCCTCGATCCTTAAAACTCCTGGGCTAAGAGAACCCGGTTCTTGGGTCTCTATAGGAGCATGATCTATTCTGTACAATCTCACATTTTCACTTTCTTGATCTGCATACTTCAGCAAATATTCAGGAATTGGCATGATGTTTGCATTTGGAGAGTCCGGCACTTCATGTAGACTCATCATAACATAGTCTGGGCATCTTTGAGAATTGGCTCTCTTTGGAATATTTTCATTAGCCCTTAAGATCCCTCGGATAAGAATCTGAATAAACCTTTGAAGTGGAACGAATTTCCTTGCTCTGTTTGTGGTTTTAGCAAGTACAATCTCCTTTAGATCTTCCCAGATACACAGAGCAAAATCATAATGTTTGTTGAATGCGATCCCATGAAATATCCTCAGGCAATGGATGCTGCATCTGTCAATTCCAGTATGCTTTGAAGTCATGCAACGATTAATGATACCAAACAATGTGTACCATTCGCCATTTAATCCATTTCTGTGAAATTTGGAGCTCTTCGAAAGTGGCTTTGAGTAGCCTAGACAAATCAAATCATGAACAAGCTCTTCATCAGAAACAAAATCCTCAAAATCTGCTAACTCTGGAAAGTTCACAGTGTCTATTCGTCGTGGAAGAAATAAATTGTGACGTAGCCTTGCAAGAGTGATCTTCGTCTTGAATTGATCAATCGTCACTTTGAAATGGTGATTACCATCCGCAGGAACAAATTTGACAGTATGCCAAAATTGTTGTAAGTACACTTGTGGAATAGACGGCTTATACTGAAGCAGATAACCAAGAGGATGGCCTTTTAGAATGTCCACAATGATCGGATGGCTTACTTTTATAACTTTGGGATCTAAACGGTGGTTATTGTCCCTGAAAGGAAGGCAATGTTTTGGCTTGACAAGTTGATTATCAGGAATAATATGGGTTTGTGAAGAACGGGCTACAGAGGTTGATCTGACTGGGGTAGAAACGAGGGTATGATTTGATGATGATTGAGCATCAGAGAAATTTGAATTTTGGGATTGCACAGGAGATGCCATTTGAATACCTGTAAAAAATAAAATTCATGTTAGGCTTACCAAGTATACAAAGGACAACCTTCAAAATGTAGAAAAACTTGTAACATTTTATCAGAAATTGCAAAAACTTGTGATTTTCTGTTTAAAGCATCGGGATTCCTGACAATAATTGAAAATTATTGAGAGGACTCCAAAGTCAATCGTTTAGAGACCAATGTTAGAAAAACACAAATTTATAACAATTTCTTAAAAAATGTGACATTTTTTCTTAAAACTTTAAAATTCTACACTTAGAAAAATTTTCTGATAAAACTCGAATGAAACTACACGTTTCTCGAATGACTCTTTAACAATCCTCGGGTGACACATGAAACAACTCGAATAAGTCTACACCCAACTCGAATGATGTATACATGAAACTCGAATAATACTCTGTAAAACTCGAATGATGAGTCTATGAAACTCGAATCAATCTATATACAACTCGAATGAAGTTTGACTCAACTCAAATGAAGTTTGACTCAACTCGAATGAGTCTTGAAGTTTCTCGAATGAAGACATGTAAAACTCGAATGATATATGTCCTAAACTCGAATAAGCTGTAAATCCTTATGTGCTGAAAATTTTCTAAGTGTTACACACACTTGTCAACTCGCATAAAGCACAACCCTTTCTCGAATGAATCATCATGAAACTCGAATAACTCTCAAATAAAACTCGAATGACACATATAGGCAACTCGAATGACTATACAGGCAACTCGAATGACTATACAGGGAAGTCGATTGACTCTGTCATTCAACTCGAATGACTCTTTGACAATTCGAATGGAACTGTTGATCAACTCGAATAACACTTTCAATAAACTCGAATGAAGCTGTTGATCAACTCGAATGACTCTTGACATACAACTCGAATGACTCACTGATGCTTTATTCGAGAAAGTTCTTTTTATTTTTCTACAAGTCTAAAACACACTGAATTTGATGAATTTAATTTCAAGGATCATTTTCAGTGTTTTAAAACCTGTACCCCCTTCGAAAATGTATTTTAAACATATTTATTTTACTGAACTTTGAACAAAAACAACTTTAAAGTTGTTAAAAATTCAAATTTCAGAATATTCAAGAACTCGAAACTGTTTCATTAGAAAATCAATGATTCTGTTTGTGTGATGTAAAAATGACTTATGAAATTTTAGATTCATAATCATAGTACCAATTCGAGCCTTATCACACATTTAATTTCAACTTTATGAACAAAGATTATTATTCTCCATTAACGGTCAAGAACACAAACAAAAAAAATACGAACAGATAGGTTCAAACAACTCACACTGAACATTTACACTAAAAATATAAACAATCAAACTGAAATAGGTAACTTTTACTCACAATTTTGATGAAAAGAAGTCGGTTGTGGGTTTGACGTTTCTTAGAAGTGAAGAAAGCTTGTTGGAGAAGATGAAGGAATAGATTTTCCGAAAAAAATGATTTGAATTTGAAAATTCAAATTTATAGTCAAAATGAGCAGGCCCATTTTAATTTTTTTTTTTTTTTCAACTTTAAACAACCCGGTCCATCATCTAATCCAAATTAGCCCACTAGTTACCTTTTCAATCAAAATTGTGATTAACAAATACAAAAACAAAAAAAAATTAACAAAAATTCAAGATAAAATCTGAATTTCAAAACAAAAAAATTTAAAACCACACAAACCAAAACAAAAACAATTTTGTTTTTCAAAACAAACTATAAAATGGACTTAAAAAAAATATACACAATTAAAAAATTTTGCACACATAAAACAACAAAAAAAAAAAAAAAAATTGAAAACACACAAAAAAAATAAAATTATTAAAACTATTAACAATACTCATTTGCTCCCCCTTGAATTTCTGAATGTTGCTCCCCCTCAACTTATGATTTCATTTTGCAAATCTGCTCCCCCTACAAAATAACAGATAATTTTTATCAGATTTATGCAAAATCAGATAAAATGCTTTTCTGCTCCCCCTGCACATGACATTCCAGATCTCGTTAAATTCTCAAGTATATAAACTTTTTATGAATCATGAATTTAACATCAGATAAAAATCACTTAAAAAATAAAAATTTTAAAATTAAAATTTTGAAATTACTGAATTATTAAATCTTAACGATTCAACATACCTAATTTGTATACCAAAAAATTAAACCGCTTTTCATCTAACGCTTTGGTAAACAAATCAGCTAGTTGATATTCAGTAGGTACAAAATATAATTCTATATTTCCATTTTCTACATGATCTTTAATGAAATGATATCGAATGTCGATGTGTTTCGTTTTAGAATGTTGCACCGGATTTGATGCAATAGCGATTGCGCTCTGAGAATCACAGTATATTGGAATCTTCTTTGGTGTAAACCCGTAATCACGTAGTTGACTTTTCATCCACAACACTTGAGAACAGCAAGAAGATACAGCCACGTATTCTGCTTCAGCTGTTGACAATGAAACACAGTGTTGTTTCTTGGATGACCAACATACGGGTTTGTCACCTAAGAATTGTACTGCTCCTGACGTACTTTTTCTGTCCATCTTATCACATGCGTGATCAGCGTCAGAAAAAGCAGTCAGATGAAATGAAGACTCCCTAGGGTACCACAAACCAAGATTTGGAGTACCTTTGAGATATCTTAAAATTCGTTTTGCAGCAGTTAAGTGTGATTCTTTTGGATTTGCCTGATATCTAGCACAGACACATGTAGCAAACATAATATCTGGTCTACTGGCTGTTAAGTACATTAATGACCCAATTATACCTCGATAATGGGTTACATCTACAGGTTTTCCTGAGATGTCCGCATCGAGTTTTGATTTTGAATCCGGAGCCATGGGAGTTTTCATAGGAGTACTATTGACCATGTTAAATTTCTTTAACATGTCTTGGATATATTTTGACTGATTGATAAAAATACCATCAGTCAATTGTTTTACTTGTAAACCTAAGAAAAAATTTATTTCCCCCATCATGCTCATTTCAAATTTCTGGGACATTAAAAACGCGAATTTCTTACAAAATTCTGGATTTGTAGACCCAAATATTATATCATCTACATATATCTGTATTACTATGATATCTGGCCCCTGACGTTTTATAAACAGGGTTGTGTCAACTGCACCTTTTGTAAATCCACATTTCAACAGATATGTTGAAAGTGCATCATACCAAGCACGAGGTGCTTGTTTAAGGCCATACAGTGACTTATCCAAAATATATACATGATCAGGTTTCGAAGGATCAGTAAACCCTTTGGGCTGATATGTATATACTTCATCTGTTAACTCCCCGTTTAAAAACGCAGTTTTGACATCCATTTGATATACTGTAAAATTTTTATGTGCGGCAAAAGCTAAAAACATCCTTATAGCTTCAATGCGTGCAACTGGTGCAAATGTTTCATCATAATCAATTCCTTCTTGTTGACTGTATCCTTTGGCCACGAGACGAGCTTTATTCCTAATAATGACACCGTGTTCATCTTTCTTGTTCTTGAAGATCCATTTCGTGTCAATTATAGATTTGTCTTTTGGTCGCTCAACAAGTCTCCAGACCTTTAACCGTTCGAACAGGTTGAGTTCCTCTTGCATCGCCACAATCCAGTCAGCATCCAGAAGAGCTTCTTTTACATTTTTAGGCTCAATCTTACTTAAAAAATTTGAAAATAAGCATTCATTTATTGTAGCCCTTCTGGTTTGGACTGATGAAGATGGATCACCAATGATATTCTCTATTGGGTGATTTCTTGTCCACTTAACTGTATGTGGAAACGGTTCTATGGGGTCTTGGTTGGGATTGGAATCGAAATATGGTTCGGGAGTTGTTGCAGATGTTGTAGGTGGAACATCGGAGGTAGGAGCTTCTGACTGTTCTGAAGTAATAGGGGTTTCAGAAGTATGTGGAGGTTCAATTGGTTGTACAGTCTCACTAATTGACTGCACCTTTGCTGTTGAAGCTTCTCCAGTTTCTTCTGAACTTTGTTGTTGAGAGAGATCTGAAACTACGACTGGATCTTCAGTGATCCTGTCAGGCATCAAATTTTGAACATTAGATTTGGGAGTTTCAAAATAATCATCATAAAAGTTCTCAAACAACTTATTTAATTCATTTTGTTCAGCATTTTGTTTATTTGACTCCAATGAAGTCTGCATGTTAGGTCCGGGTTCTGAACTGGTGTGTTCAGAAGCCATTACCATTCCTTCGTCAAATTTAACATTTACGCTCTCATTGACTATCTTGGTTCTCTTGTTGTATATTCGGAAAGCAACCGACTCCTTTGAATACCCGATGAAGATTCATTCATCCGCCTTTTGATTAAACTTTCCCAGATTGTCTTTATCATTCAATATAAAGCATCTGCAACCAAAGACATGGAAAAATTTAACATTAGGTATTCGTTTATTGATTAGCTCATACGGAGTCTTTCCGAATCTTTTATTTATTATTGAACGGTTTTGTGTGAAACATGCTGTTGCAACCGCTTCTGCCCACAAGAATAATGGTAAATTGGAATAGGCCAACATCGTCCTAGCTGCTTCCACTAGTGTCCGATTTCTTCTTTCAACGACACCGTTTTGTTGTGGAGTCCGAGCAGCCGAGAATTGATGTGTAATTCCAACTGAATTTAAGAACGAGTCCAATGATTTGTTCTTGAACTCTGTTCCATTGTCTGAGCGAATTGTCTGGATGGTGAGTTGCAACTTTACTTGTATTTTTCGGATGAAGTCGATGATAATTTCGGTTGCATCTGATTTGGATTTCAGGAAAAACACCCATGTGTATCGTGAGTAGTCATCAACTATCACCAATACATATCTTTTCTTATTTATACTTTGTACTCTCATTGGTCCATACAAATCCATATGCAGTAACTCTAATGCTCTTGTGGATGAGTGTGCTGTTTTGGATTTGTGTGTGGCTTTTGTCATCTTTCCTTTTTCACATGCCGCGCATAGTTGCTCTTTTTGAAACTTAAGCGCCGACAGCCCTTTAACTAACCCTCCTTTTGCTAGGTTGGTCAGTTCATTGAAATTTAAATGTGAAAGGCGACGATGCCACAACCATGCTGTTTTAAATGTTGCTTTTGACAATAAGCAGACATCTTTCTTCAGATTGATCGAGGCTAAATCAATGGAGTATAGATTTGTTTTCCTGGTTCCTGCTAGAATTTCTTTTCCTTGTGCTGATCTGATGCTGCACCGATTGGCTTTGAAGTTGACTTCTAACCCCTTATCACACAGTTGTCCAATACTGAATAGGTTATGACCAAGACCGTCAACATAAAAGACCTTTTGGATTGTGATTTTGTCATACTTCAGACTTCCATATCCCTTGATCGGACAAAACTGATCGTTTCCAAATCTTACCGTCCCACAGAACTTTTCTACAAAGTCCGTGAGTGTGTCTCGTTGTCCGGTCATGTGTTTGGAGCATCCCGAATCAAGGTACCAGACATGATTTACCTATAAAACGTAATAGCACATGAGGTACCCACTTGTAGTTGGGTACTTTAGTTTTAGGTAAAACATGCATAGTATCATTTGTTTTTCTAACTGATATGGCTTTAGGCTTATTGTTTGAATTTATTTTAGGTACCCATTTTTGAATTGTTCTTTTGGGTATCCACTTTTGTACAATTCGCGGTGGAATTGTTTTTGAAATTTTTATCTGTGGATCCTTTTTCTGTTCATACAATGGGTCCTTTTTCTTTGGTTGCCATACAAGCTTATTATACTTCACAGTTTCAGACTTACAAACATAAGAATTCAAAGCAATTAATTTCGATCTTGAAAACTTAATACAAGAATTATTAACAATTTTATCATTATTACAGACAGAATGTTCAATTTTGCTGTTTCTATCTGTAACAATTTTTTCTTTCACGCGCCATTCTTGTTTTATAATCTTGTTTTTCTCTTCTCTTTGCTTCTTTCGCCACACTTGTTTTCTCGACCCGTTCACAACGTTATCTGACATAAAAGAAGTTTGAGAATTAGAAGATTTAGATGCTTGTTTTTTTCTGTAACCTTTTCATACCTGTTGAAGATTTGACTGTACGTGCAAAAGAGTTCGTTGATGAGGATGATTCACCCTTTTCAAAACTAGGAGACTTAACAAACAGTTTTGTTTTCTCCTTCTTTTGTTGCACTGATGGTGAATATTCAGATGGTTTTAAAGAGTCTGTAGTCATTCTTTGCAGAATTTTAACAGATTCTTTATTACCAGTTGATAGTTTGTTAGTCAAATGTTTGATAAATTCACCAATGTTACCGAATCTTTGATCTAATGAATTAATATCAGAGTGCATGAACAGATCAAATTCTTTTTCTGAATTTATAGAATCCAGAGAAATAGATGAATGTGGATCAGACACATTTATGTTTTTAGACTTATCTTGCAACTTTTGTTCTAATTTTAGTAATTCAGACTTGAGTGTTCCATTCTCTGTCTCAAAACTTTTAATTTTCAATTCTAAATCAGATTTTATCTGTTCTAAAATTGAATTTGGTAAATATAGTTTTTGAGACTGAGTTGGTACTTCAGACAAATCCTTTTCAGAATAAGTTTGAATGTACTCTTCTTTAGTATCAACAATGTTGCTGATTTCATTTATCTTGGTATAGTCAACATAATTTTGCATTTTGTCTGATCTTAACCTTTTGATTTCTTCACTGGATTCTACTTCTTCAGATGCTTTCAAGAATGTCATTTTTAATCCTAAATTCATGTATCTGACATCATATAATGTTGGTGAATTTGTTATAGCTTTTGTCAGATACTTAGGATTTTCCCAACCAATACCAGATTTAGAGTTATAAAACTCTGTATCTTTTGGTTGATTTAAATATATTGTTTGATCTATTTGCCCTCTTTTAATAAATTCATCCTCCATCTTCTTTATTTTCTCATAAAGTTTAGTTCTTTCTTCAAATATGGCATGATATTTTACAGAAAAGTTTGATGCTTCTAATTCAGCTATTCGCAGACTTTCTTGTAAATCAGATATTTGGTGATTCAGATTGAGTATATTGCTTTGAAGTTCTTTTTCCTTATCTTGTAAGTCTGAGACAGCTCGTAAAGCTAAGGCTTTATCTTTGGAAAAATCTAGGACTAAATTGTGTTCATTTAGAAGTTTGTTTTCCAAAGAATGAACCTTTTTCTTTTCTGCTTTTAAGGATTTTTCAAACTTTTTAAGCATGAAAGCCATATTAGTTAGTTTTTCTTCTAATATGCATGAGTCGTCAATATCAGAATCTGAAATAGAATTTACCTCCTGTCCTTCTGAATCCTCTGAGTTATCAGACTCTGAATCCTCCTCATTTTCAGCTTTGTTTTGGCCAGATGCCATTAATGCAACTTCTTCTTTTTCTTCCTCTTCATCAGAATCAGATTCTCTCTGCTCTGTATCCTCTTCATCCGTCAGTCCAACCCACACCTCATCTTCAGCTATCATAGCTGATTCACTCAATTCAGATTCATTGAAGATTTCTGACTTTAAACAGATATGGGCATCTTCATCTAAAATGTCATCATCTTCGGATAACTGTAACCAATGATCATCCTCCGCCATAAGAGCTTTGCCTGACTCTTTCTCTTTGGCTAAGAGGGCCTTTCTTGTATAGTAGTCTGAATTTTTGACTACTGGAGATCTGCATTCCCGGGCATAGTGACCTGGTTTTCCACAGTTATAGCATTTCTGTTCAGATTCCTTCTTGGTTGATTTATCTGACTTCTCATATTTGTCAGACTTTCGTGCACTACTTTCTCCAGCCTTCTCATACTTATCCTTTTTCTCAACTTTCCTTGAGCCTGTTTTGTAGCGCATTTTGTTGTTTGTTGGCTTCCTGTAAAATTTCTTCTGAAATGCCTTTGTAAGCAGTGCCATCTGTTTTTTCATTTCTTCAATCTCTGAATCTGCAGATGAATCTGATGATTCTGATTCTGATGATGTACTGCTGATTACCTGTCTCTGATACCAATTGTGAAAAGTAGTTTCTACCAATTCAATCAACAATATGCAATTAATAAGAACAAAGAATTTAATCAAAACTAACCGAATGATTTGATTGAAGAACTTGATGATTACAAAATGATGAACTGAATATTCTTCTTCGTACAGAGCTGTTCTCTAAATTGAATGCGTACAAAAGATATTTCTGACAGATCTGACCCATTCTAGAAAGTCAACATGACTATTTATACAAAATTACAAACTATAAGGAAATTACACATTAAGTCCCTAGACTTTGGTATTTCATCAACTAAAACATATTCCAACATATATGTTGCATGTGTTGCAACTAAGACAGTTTGTCCAAGCTGCTCTGTCTGCTGAACAGGCTGGACATAAACTGTCTACGCTGCTCTACACTGTTGAGCAGCTTGGGCAATTTTAAAGTGTTCTGTTCTTTGTGACCAGAACCTGTTCTTTGTGAACAGGCTAAACACTTTATGGAATATGTTTCCAAGTCATCATGTATTGTTTTTGATTACAATATCAGTTTACAAAGTCGAAGACAAAGTGGAAAACAGAACTGCTCAGCCTGCCCAAGCTGTTCTGTAACATGAAGACAAAAGGTTATTTGAAAAAGGGTGACAGACCTTTTTCTTATATCAAAATAGGCCTTTACAAGGAAGAAAGACGCAAAGTTGACATTCCTAAATTAGTTAAAGGCAATGCAACAGTAAACAAAGTAAAAAGACAAAAGTTCTGCACATGTGAAGTCAAGTCTGCTTTTCAGAAAAGTGCAGAAAAGGTTATGTTGTCTTTTCAACAAGACTTCTCCTTTTTTATTCCGTCCAATGAAGATGTTTCTCTTAGATCCTCTGAGTGGGTATAAAAGGAAGCTTCTAAGGACAGAAAGAGGTGTGAAGAAAGCTAAGTGCTGAAACCAAGAGTGAACGTGCAAGTGTGATTTTCATGCATGCAAGCCTTCTGTGTAAATCAGTATCTGTGTGTCTAAGCTGTTTTACATAAGCTGTTCCCTTAAGTCTTGTAAACACAGTGAGTGCTTCTTAGTGAGTGTATTCATTGTATACTAGTTTGAGTTTGTCTTAGACTAGTGCACATACTGTTGTATCTGTCATCTCAGCTTGAACTATTCCGCATTCAAGCTTGTTTGTAATTAACAAATTGTTGATAATACATACAAACATTGAGAAAATAGTGTGTAGTTTGTAAATAGTTGTATTCACCCCCCCCTCTATAGGCTTAAAAAGCTATATACTTTGGGAACCTCTCGGGACCTCAATGGTATCAGAGCTTAGCTTAGAGTGTGTGTCATTCTAGATCTCTCATTCGTCCCCAAGTTTCCATGGACAACAGTGCTGCAAATTCTTCTTACTATGACAATGGCTCTATGGGCAAACCTCCAAAATTTAATCATCAAAACTTCTCTGGTTGGAAGTGCAGAATGATGCTCTATTTAGAGAATCTGGATGTACAACTGCCAGAGATAGTGATGGAGGGTCCCTATGCGCCAACCTCTGTTACTACCATAACTCCAGCGGTTGAAGGAGCTGCTCCTGAAATCAGGACCTTTGAGAAAGCTAAAGCTCAATGGTCTGATGAAGACAAGAGACTGGTGGCTCTGGATGCAAAGGCCAGAAACAATCTGGTCATTTCTCTTCCTGATGATGTGTTCAAACTGGTTGAGAAAATGAAGACAGCAAAAGAAATGTGGGATACTTTGTGTACTGTCTATGATGGACCCACAATCACACTGGACAACAGGATCAACAATCTTGTTAGACAGTATGAACTTTTCTTTGCTAAACCAAAGGAGACTCTCATTGAAACCTACACCAGGTTTACTGCTTTAGTGAATGATCTCAAAGCTGTTGGGATCACTAAGGACAGTCTCACCCTGGTAAATAAATTTCTGGACATTCTACCTGAAGAGTGGAACTACTTCTCAACAATTCTAAGGAACTCAGGTACTATCAGAAGTATGGATCTAGTCAATCTGTATGGATCCTTACTGAATGATGAACAATCAAGGCAACAAAGGAGAAATGCCTTGGAAATGTCCAAAAGAGGTGCAGCCTTTGTGGCTAATGTGAGACAGCCTGT
>JAANYP010002662.1:195391-231539 GCA_020465985.1 Centrapalus pauciflorus
CACCAGCCACATCATCATCTTCTCCATCTACTCACTCCAAACAGTCCACCCATACACCACCATCTCCCAAAGACCTGCCTTTGAAGGATCAGCTTTCATTGCTGACCAACAAAGTTGGTTCTTTGGAACATACCATGCACTCCCTACCATCCATAATCTCAGACTCTGTGTCTGAGCAGCTCAACGGATTCTTTGATACGTTTAAAGAATCCTTCCCAGTTACTCCACAAGCTGACCACTCTCCACAGCTGCTTGCACTCACTGCACAGCTGCAAAATGTAACCAACTCTCTTTCCTCTATCCTCTCCTCACAACAGGACTCTGTGTCCTCTATGACAGCTATTTCTCAACAGCTGTCCTCTCTCCTCACTTCCTGTCATACTACCATTCCTTCCACATTGGCCAGCCTGAACACTCTTATAGGTTCTCTATCAAATTCTGTGTCATCAAACCTTGCTGATGTGCAAGATTCTCTTGAACTTCATCTTGCACAGCTCCAAAGTTTGTTGTTCACAGCTTCTGATAGAGACAACATTGTTAAGCTGACCACTTTTGTTGATTCCCATTCTTCTTCTCTTCAAAACTGTCTTTCCCAGCTTGGTGAGGTGAAGGACAACTTGGCTTACTTAGTGAACAGCCTTGTTGGTCCTAAACCTCCCAAACCTGCTGGCAAGCCTGCTGACTTTGTGTCTTCAGGCAGACCAGGGGTTGAAGTCGCTGCATCATCTCCTTCAAAGGGTGAGAAATCATCTGCCTCGAAGACTAAGTCTAAGGGGGAGAAGATTCCTTCTCCTAAGGAGATACCAGTGTCTGCAACCCAAACTGATCAACCAGCAGAAACAGGTGCAGCTGAAGGTGCTTCCCAAGCTGCTATGCCTACTCAGGCTGGCTCTACAAACCCTGCTCAGTCTAAGGGGGAGGAAGTCATTCCTGAGGACAGGCCTAGCAGCAAAAGGAGGCACCTTATTCTTTCAGAGGAAAAAGAAGAAGAAGAAGAAGAAGAAAGTATTCCTGAAGCTGCTGTCCCTAAAGCCGCAGCTAAAGGAAAAGAAAAGGCAGCGGTGGATCCTATTGAGCAGAAACAGGCAGAAACTCAGTTTCACAAAGCCAGAGCCAAAGAGATGGGCCTCCCTATGCACAAATACTTTGAGTTTAGGGAAGAACAACTTAAGGCTCTGGAAGAGTTAAGAAAAGAAGAACAATCTGCCAAAGCTGCTAAGTCTATTGCCCTCCAAGAAGCAAAGAAAATAAAAATGTCTACCTTGGAGGTGCAAAAGAAAATAATGGAAGCTGCCAAGCAATCAGCAGGAGAAAAAGGGAAGGAAGTGGAAAAAGGTACTCAGGTCTCAGTGACCAAATCAACAGTACCTTCTGCCAGAGCCAAATTCCATTTTGACAACTTGGCCAAAAAGAAATTTCATGATGTTGCTACTAGAAGGCTGGCCAAGGACGGAATTGTCAAAGCTGTTCCCATATCAAGAAAAGGCACTCAGTGGAAACTTCAGATCACAAGGATGGGTGCAACAGGCCCTGAATTGGAATCATATGATCACGCTGATGTGGCTCAAATGGGTTACAGGGAATGGGTGGAACTGGCAGTTGCCCTGAGCCAGTCTAAGTCAGAAACGGCTAAGACTATCAGGGCATACATAAAGAAGCTGATGGAGAGAATGAGTGAGTTGGGCCTGATCCCTAAAGAAGTCAAAGAGGGTGTCTCTGTGATATCCCCTAAAATCAAGGCCAGAAGGAAAAAGAGAGATTCAGAGCTGGAAGAACTCCTTATGATGATTGAACAAGGAGATTATGCTGTGGAAATTAAAGGAGTTGACCACAGCCTGCCTGAAGGAGTTGAATTTGAAGATGGCAAAGTGATTGAAGAGCCTGAGTTAGGGGCATTTTTTGTGGATCCCTTATCTCAGAAGAAATGTTTTCAAAGAGCTTCTGACCTACACAAAGTTGGTCTTAAGCAGCTTGCAGCCTTCAGAATTGCCACCTCCTTCAGTCAGTCCAGCCAATGGAGAGCAGCTGTCTGGGAAGAGCTGAAAGGATTTTATGACAGAGGTGAGCTCCAAAGTTCTAACTTTATGTTTCTTACAGCTGAACTTGAAGAACATGAAGAAACAAGGGAAGAACTTTTAAAAAGATTCAAAGAAGGGATGCCACCCCCTGTCGAATGAAGTCCACCTGCCATCTGGGTAGGTGAAGAATGGAAGCTGTCCATTAGTTGGACAGGCTTGCCATTATCTGCTCCCGTCTCAAACAGTCCAAATCTTGTACATAAGTTGTACACTCTGTACATTAGTTGTACACAATTACATTAGTTGTAATTTTTTATTTTTTACATTAGTTGTAAAATACATTAGCACATTAGTTGTACTTTTGTAAGAACATATGTTGTTCAAGTATAGTCAAGAATCAGTGTATATATAAACTGATCTTTTACTTTACTGTAATGTTGTAATTTTATTTCAGCAAATGTACTGTAAAAATATATAGTGATTTTTGACAAACCAGCTTGGACTGGTTATTGCAAATAGGGGGAGATTGTTAGGCACAAAAAGGCCTCAGTCAAACCTGCTCTACATCTGAGGGGGAGATTTTATAATCAAACCTGTTGATACATTTGAAGGTTGAATTTAAGGCCTGTTATATGCCTTATTGAAACCTGAAAATGATTTGCAATATCAGTCTAAAGCTGTTCTATACGTTGCATGTGTTGCAACCAAGACAGTTTGTCCAAGCTGATCAGTCTGCTGATCAGGCTGGACATAAACTGTCTACGCTGCTCTACACTGTTGAGCAGCTTGGGCATTTTTAAAGTGTTCTGTTCTTTGTGAACAGAACCTGTTCTTTGTGAACAGGCTAAACACTTTATGGAATTTGTTTCCAAGTCATCATGTATTGTTTTTAACTACCAGATCAGTTTACACAGTTGAAGACAAAGTGGAAAGCAGAACCGCTCAGCCTGCCCAAGCTGTTCTGTTACATGAAGACAAACGGATATTTGAAAAAGGGTGACAGACCTTTTTCTTATATCAAAATAGGCCTTTACAAGGAAGAAAGACGCAAAGTTGACATTCCTAAAATGGTTAAAGGCAATGCAACAGTAGAAAGTAAAAAGACAAAAGTTCTGCACAAGAGAAGGCAAGTCTGCTTTTCAGAAAAGTGCAGAAAAGTTATATTGTCTTTTCAAACAAGACTTCTCCTTTTTCATTCTGCCCAATGAAGATGTTTCTCTTAGATCCTCTAAGTGAGTATAAAAGGAAGCTTCTAAGATCAGAAAGAATGTGAAGAAAGCTAAGTGCTTAAACCAAGAGTGAACGTGCAAGTGTGATATTCATGCATGCAAATCTTCTGTAAACAAGCTTCTGTGTGTCTGAGCTGTTTACCAAAGCTGTTCCTTAAAGTCTTGTAAAATACAGTGAGTGCATCTTAGTGAGTGTGTTCATTGTAATCTAGTGTGAGTGTGTCTTAGACTAGAAACCATACTGTTGTATTCTGTCATCTCAGCTTGAACAATTCCGCAGTCAAGCTTGTTTGTAATTAACATTTGTTGATAATACATACAAACATTGAGAAAAAGAGTGTGTAGTTTTTAAATACTGTATTCACCCCCCCCTCTACAGTTTATTACTATATACTTTGGGAACCTTTCGGGACCTACAAGAAATCATTTCTCATTCATCCTCACACGTTTGCAAGAGAAAAACCTCTCATTTTACTCTCTAAAAATCATCCATAGCCACACACACGCAACAAAAGTTGTTTTCTTTATTTATTCTTCCAGAATTCAAGCTTTTCAAGAGTTTCTTTCGTGCAAGTAGTTCAAGAACAACTCTTCTACACATTTTCATAATTCTAATACATCAAAGTAAGTAAATACTACCTTATTACTTCTTATATTTATGTTAACATAAGTCTTGCATAATATATATATTCACCACAAACAACAAGTTTCATTAAAAGTCAAGTTTATAAACAACTAGTTTTGTTTTAAAGTTTGTTTCTTCAAATATGTTTATAAATATATAAAAACATAATGTAAACATGAGTAATATGAAAACAAGTTAAATAAATGTGTTTCATACCTTTTATACTTGTAGGTTCTGAATAAACAACAAGAATCACAAGTTGTTTCAAGGTTATGAATTCCGAATTTTCGGCAGAAATATTACACCAACTTTGAAAAATCATAACTAATTCAAAACTTAATGAAATGAGTTGACTTTTGTTTCAAAAGTTAGATCAATGTCTTAACTAAATATCTGGAGGTTTTTATAGTTTAATATGGAGTTTTGATCCCCCCAAATATTATTTGGGAACCCGGAAGTTTAACGGCTCAAAAATGGCCATCATAGGGTATTTAACGAACCTTTTCCCTAACCTAAGCACCTCAAAAAAGGGTCGTTCTTAACTTGAAAAATTCTCTGTATATATTAGTTTTATGACTATGAAACCAAAGCCCAAATCGTTTTGGAGCTTGGTCAAAAACAGCCACGAAGTAGGCTGAAAACCTTTAAAAACCTGGAAAATTATATATATATATATATATATATATATATATATATATATATATATATATATATATAAGCTTGACGTCTTAAGTGAGTTTATTTATAAACTTGTAAAGTTGGGTGATTTAAAACATAAAAACCTTTATACATACATCTTATCATATATATGGGAGTTATTAAGTCCCTCATATCATCTAGCACTCAGTTAAACACCTGAAGTCTCATCTCAAGTCATCAACGAAATCTACGTTTTTACGCTCATTTTGCCATCAATTTTCGGTGAATCTTCATAGCCCCTATATTCACACTGTTATGTTTTGGGGTAGAAAACATGCTATGTTTTCATATAGACACAGAAACTGCTTCATTTCGATTATGTATTACACATGTGGTTACATCAGTCCTCAGATCATGAACAGTTAGTTATATTTTTATGTAAGCGCAAATATATTATGGATAGATCTTTCGGGATTAATGTCCCCCACCTAGGTTGGTCGCTCCAACAGCTAAGGGGTGCATATATATTTAACATTACGGTATTACATTGGGGTATACTGCACAGGAAAACTCATAATTAAGTTTCGGTTGCATGATGGTTTTATGTAATACATAACATGGAATTTATGTTTTATAAATTCAAACTCAACTGTCGTTGTCCATACAAGTCATCTTTACGTGTAAACCTATGAACTCATCAACAATTTTGTTGACATATTTTGGCGTGTACTTTCAGGTAATTAAGGCACGTGCACAACATCGGAAGCATTCCAAGGTTTTCGTTCATTTTGGAGTCGCATCATTTTCAAAACTCGGAGCTTTATTTGCATCATTTTTGATAATTTAATTATGTATTTAAATCTCTGTAACTTGCGAACTACTCTTTATTTTATTCGGGATATGTAAAACAATTCTATATTTTGAAGTTATATCAATGTATTTTTGAAAACGTCCATATAGTGGTCGTTCACTTGATGATGACTATGCTTCCGCGACTTCACGCTTCGTTGCCAACGGGGGTAACGGGGTGTGACACTTGTATTTAAACCCGAATGAATATCCCAAAACTTACTTGATGATGACCCATGTAAAGGACAACACACAATGATTTTCTCAGAATCAATAATCACGAAAGACACGTTGTACATTCGTCCCAGTTGAAGAATATTTTATAGTACCCTCACACACAGTTGATTGTATTTGATGACACAAGTCAACTAGAGGATTCAGCATGCCTATCTGACTTACTAAAAACCGTAAACGAGGCTCGTCTAGGGGTTTTGTAAACATGTCAGCAAGCTGAAATTCAGTACCAACAAAATATAATTCAACTGTACCATGTTCTAAATGATCTTTTATGTAATGATATCTGATATCTATGTGCTTTGTCCTTGAGTGCTGAAATGGATTGCAAGATATAGCATTAGCAGCATGAGAGTCACAATAAATCGGGATATTGGAAAGCGATTATCCATAGTCTCGGAGTTGTGTTCTCATCCACAGAACCTGAGAGCAGCAGCTTGCAACTGCAACATACTCAGCTTCAGCTGTGGATGTGGAAACACAATTCTATTTCTTGGATGGCCAGTTCACTAACCTATCTCCCAAAAAATGTATGCCTCTGGATGTGCTTTTTCTGTCTCTGTGGCAACCTGCAAAATCGGCATATGAGAATGCAGTTAGATCAAAGTTGGTTCTCTTTGGGTACCATAGACCTTTTGGCTTTGATACCAATTGTAGCTTTACGATCTCAATTATGAATAGCACTTAATCTCACAAAACACACAATATTAAACCAAATGATTATCAATGTATGAAACTTGTGAGAGAATGCAAAAGACACACTGAATCTCACACACATACAATTGAAAAATTGTCTTGCAAAAACCCTAGAAAAGGTTTAACTAAAAAAGGCATCTATGAGGTAATTACATAATAAATCTCTTACATATTTGAAATGAAGTACAAGGAAATAAAATAAGATTATAACTATTACAGAATTAACCCAACAACTTGATCACAATAAAAATAACTCTAACATGTGAGGCTCCAATTACAGGGTCAGTGTTATTGCAAGAAACTAATGACAAGGAAGAAATTGTTAGACATCATATTAGAGTACCACAAGATAGACAAAAGTCATATCATGACGAAAATCATAAAGCTAAGGAATTTCAAGTTAATGACTGGGTTGTGTTAAAGGTTTCTCCTATGAAGGGAGTGGTAAGGTTCATTAAGTGAGGTAAGTTAGCTCCGAGATATGTTGGGCCTTTTAAGGTGGTTAAGCGGATAGGGAATTAGTGCTATTGTTTGGAGTTACCTGAGGAAATGGTGAATGTACATCTAGTATTTCATGTAAGCAATCTACAGGGATGTTTGAAACCTGATGATGAGCAGTTAGCGTCTTATGGTGAAGTGCAAGTCAATGAGAAGCTTGATTTTGAAGAGGAGCTAGAGTGCATTTTGGACGCTATATTTAAAAACATTAGGAATAAGAATATTGATATGGTTCTCGTACAGTGGAAGCGTCACTGAGGATCAGCCAAGACTTGGGTAGCAAAAGCACTAATGAAGAAGTAGTACCCACAGCTGTATGAAACTGCATGACTTCAAGGACGAAGTCCAAGCGTGGTGGACTCATATTTGTGACATCCCAATTCTTAAGTGTGAAATTACACAATTAAGATTTAAGCTTGGTTGAGATTTTAATTAATAGAAGTTGGTTGATAATTAAATGAGTTTAATTATTATGAGATTTTATGTAAAATGTTTAAATTTATGTTATATGTGGAAAATTTAATGTATCTTTCAATTTGTTGGAAAATATTTAAATGAAGAATTGTAGCAAATCCATTGTTCAGGTACGAATTTGAGCATTAGTGTGTGTTCTTGAGAAAAATGAACACGTAATGCATGATTAAGTGTTGGAAATTTTACATGCATTAGTTGTTATTTGATTATCAGTTGTATTTATGGGTTTATAACTGACAAAATGGGTTAAAAGTTGGACTTTCATGCATATGTATTCTGTGAATTTTTTAATCTGGAAATAAGTTAAGAAACATTTTGAGTTCATAAGACTCGAAGTTCGAGTTCAACACACTTGACCTCGAGTCCTTCAGAGTCGAACTAAAATTTGATAGAATTGATATTTCGAGTTCAACATAAGTGGGTTTCGAGTATTGTTATTGTGACCTAAGTTAAATTTTAAGCCTATGTTTGATAAATTGAGTAGAGTAGAGCTCGATTCAAATGTAATCAAGCCGAGAAAAGTATTGGCAAAATTCATAAATTAAAAGAGCCAAGTCGAAGCTCATGTCCAATAGACTCGAACTCGAGTCCATTAGGGTCGAGCTCGAGTCTAAAAATTAGTTGGAATTTTCAGTTTTTAAGCACCTTTGAGCCTAGACATCGTAGTTGTAAGCACCATTTAAGCATTATACTTTAATATTTTATTGAGCAAAGCAATATTTGAGCACCAAAAGCCTAAAGCAAGTATGTTTTAAGCCGAGATCGAGTATTAAAGCCTAAGTTGAGCCTTGATAACACTCTGAAACATTTTTATGTAATTTTGAGTAGACTAAGCACCTTTTTTAGCATATTTGAGCAAACTTGTGCATGTTTCAGCAAGCCTGAGCAAATCTGAGCAGTTCTGAGCTATCTGAGCATATATTTGAGCACGTACACCACCCGTGAGTTGTAGTTAGTCATGTGTATATGTATTTTTATGTTAATTTGGGACATATATTGTTTCCTTAAACGTTATTGACATTCTTTCAGCTTTCATGAGTAACAGTTAATAGTGAGGCATGCATTGCCCTGTGAACTCTGCTGCATGATCTATCTATTCCCTAGAGCATTATTGAGCATGAAGCATACATAACATGAGCCTGATAGTTCTACACAAGCACTAAAGTATGAGGATGGCATTAGCATTGTCCTTAAGCATGCATGAGATTTCGTTGATTACCCTTTAGTATATATTGAGCAACTCTGACGAGAAACCGCTATATTTGAGCATATTACGGGTAGCTAGCCCCGTATACGGTTGATCTCCGCTTGCGCGCGCTGAAGTCGTTGATGTTTTCTATCCTTGAGTTTGTGTCCCAAATTCAAAACATAAGATTCACCCAGAGCATGAGCAAGATGTAACATCCGACACTAAACCAGGTTAGCAACAAATGACCTAATCCGTATTTAATAGCCAATTATAATCTAATAAGTGGTCATTAGAAATTAATCAAAGTGATTAACAATGCTCATTAGATAATTCAACTCAATTAGAATCAAATTCATAGGTGCGATGAATCGGGAAATCAATTAATCCAATCAATTTACAATATGCGGGATTAATTCAACTAAGTACATAATTAAAGTATGATTAGTGACACTAATCAAACACTAATACAATTACTTAACATTAATTATGCAAGACTAAAACAATTCATTAAAACAATGCATCCATAAGTATTTATGAAATTACAAGAAAAAGGAAATACAGGAATACATTTCTAAATACTTTTTTACAAAAAAAAATGAAAATACATGTATGGCCGGCCGTAGGCATGTGGTGTATTAGAGTTTGACTTTTTTTTTTTTAATATTACTTTAAACACAATCATTTTGTTTAAAAGTGCACTCTACCTTTTCATCCATGCCTTTCATCATTTGAAAGACCAAAAACTTCTCTATAAATAGAGACCTCATTCTCTTTCATTTTCCACACTTCAAACATCAAAAATCCTCTTCTTTTCTCTCTAAAAATCCGGCCACCCCATTCAAAGCCAAAAGAAAAGTGCAACTTTGCATTCTTTCAACATTTCAAGAGTTTTTGGTGCAAGTCTTGCAAGGATTTCAACTTCTACTCAAAATCATACTCTAAATACATCAAAGTAAGTAAATACTAGCTTATTTCATCATACATTTATGTTTATATAAGTCTTGCATAATATATATAATCACCAACAACAACAAGTTTCATAAAAACTCATGTTTATAAATTTCTAGTTTTTTTTTTTAAAGTTGTTTCTTTAAATGTGTTTATGAATATATGAATACATCATAAAAGTGTTAATATTATGAAAACAAGTGATATATATGTGTTTCATAACTTTTATACAAGTAGTCTTTGAATAAACAACAAGAATCATAAGTTATTTCAAATTTATAAACTGCGGATTTTTGGCAGCAAATTTATATCGACTTTGAAAAATCATAACTAATTCATAACTTAACAAAATAAGTTGATTCTTGTCTCAATAGTTAGATCCATGTCTTTACTATAGATCTGGAAGTTTTCATAATTTACTTTGGAGTTTAAGACCTCCAGAAATTATTTGGCAAACCGAAAGTTTGACAGCTCAAAAATGGTCAACATAGGGTTTTTTAACGAGCTTTTTCACCAAACTAAACATATCGAAAAATGGCCGTTCTTGATTCTAAAAATCCTTTGTATATAGTAGTTTAATGTCCTCGAAAACGAAAGCCTAAAACGTTTTGGAGCTTGGTCAAAAACAGCATCAAAGTAGGCCGAAAAACCTCCGAAAAAGCTGGAAAATTATATATATATATATATATATATATATATATATATATATATATATATATATATATATATATATATATATATATATATATATATATATAAACTTGACGTTTTAAGCGGGTTTTATTTATAAACTTGTAATGTTGGGTGATTTAAGACATAAAAATCTATAAATATATATATTATCATATATTAGAGATATTAAGTCCTTATTATCATTTAGGACTCGATTAAACTCACTCGGTGCATCATCCATCCACTTTCGCTAAATAGCATTTTTCGCTCGTTTTTGCCATCACACGCTCGGTGAGTCCTCATAGCCCCTATTTTCACACTGTTATGTTTTGGGGTTGAAATACATGCTTCGTTTTCATATGGACACAAAAACATCTTCATTTCTATTATGTATTACACATGTGGCTCCATCAGCCCTTATATCATGAACCATTAATTGCATTTATTTGTAAGCGCGAATATATTGTGGATAGATCTATCGGGAGTCATGTCCCCCATTCGGGTTAACTCGGGTCGGCTAACAGTGAGTGCATATATATTCAACACACGATATTACGTATGGGAATACTGCACAGGGCAAACTCATTTTAATTAAGCTTCGGTTGCATGATGGTTTATATGTAATACATAACATGGAATTTATGATTATATAAATTCAAACTCTACTATTGTTGTCCATACAAGTCAGATTTACGTGTAAACCTATGAGCTCACCAACAATTTTTGTTGACGTATTTTAGCGTGTATTTTCTGGAAATTAAGGCAAACATGCCTTTAGATGTAATTTACTTTCAAGCTTCCGCATCCATGGAGTCGCATGCATATTCAAAATTAACGGAGATTTAGTAGCATTATTTTGGATATTTTGATTATGTAATTAAATCTCTGTATTGTGCGAACTTCATTTCTCATATCAGATTATGTAAAACATTCCTATATTTTAAAGTTTTAACGATGTATATTAAAATCGTCCATATAGTGGTCGTTCGTTATGATTATGGTTATGCTTCCGCGACGTCGCGCTTCGTTTGCCAACCGGGGTAACGGGGTATGACAGATTGGTATCAGAGCCATAGTTATAGTGAACTAGGTCGCATTTGTAGCCTAGACTATAACTGCATTTAAGTTTTACTGATTTAAAAAATATTTTGTAACTAACTAAAAGACTATGAATGGACCTTGATAGAAGAAAACATGTCAAACAACACCGTCATCATCTTGTCCGATTCAGAGGATGAGTACACCCCCATGAGTTCCGAAGTCACTGAGGTTTTCGCCGAAGGAGAACCGTCTGGAAGAAGAAGACCCCTCCGAAGAACCAATGGAGGAGTCAGAAGAGGAACCTATGGAAGAAGATGACGACGGAGAAGATCCACCGCCCCCAGTAGTCCCCGCCCGCACTCCATATCACCTAGCGGAGCCATCATTCAAGCCATACCGTCCTTACCCAAACGGTCCTAAGATGTTGTATACACCCCGAAAGAGGGTGATCACACCGAGACGGGAGTCTATTCCTATCTCGACTCCCCAACCCAATCTCCCACCACAGCACCGACGGGTAGACGCCCGAAGATGGGGCTCGATGCCTGAAACTCTCCGTGAGTGGAGGCAAGAGGAAGGAATCCCTTCCCAGTTCGAGGTCGGAGGACCATCCTCCGCACCAATCCCACCACTCACGCAGGAGGCGGCTGACCAGACCGTACCCCTGCTAGTAGCAAGGTCTTACCGTCATGACCTCCAAATCCGGTTACTTAACCAGGATATTGGAGAATTGACTGCCCGTCTGGAGCGGGAGGAGACTCAGAACTCCAATTTATACTGGGTTAACCAGCATGCCCTCACCATCCAACATGATGGCTTGAATGAGCTTCGGCAGCAACTAGCCGAAAGCAATGCTCGGATCGAGGAGCTGACTCAGCGCCTCAACGCGATGGAGAAGGGAGAGACCCCTGATCTCTCCCACACTTAGTACCCTTTATCTATCTTTGTAACGTTAAGAAAAATATTATGTAATAGCGTAGGACAAAAATTTTCGGGTAATAACCCGCCCATCGTAAGAAAGTTATGAATGATTAATGAATATTGCAAGTTATTAATGAAACTGTGTTTGATGATTATTGTGTTGTGCCTTCAGAAAAATTTAAAACTTTAAGATTCAACTTCTTACACTATGCTCTTTTCTTTAAACTTTAAGATAATGCCGCCAAGAAGAGCTATGAACGCTGCAGAAATTGAGGAACTAGTCGCACAAAGAGTGGCCGCTGCTATAGCCACTTATGAGACCAACAGAAACAGTTCATCTAATGGAGATGGTGGTGCTAACCGCACCACGGGAGGAACTAAAACCCACCCAAAGGGTTATGGAATTAAGGGGTTTTTGAGTTGCAAGCCCTGATACTTCAATGGAACTGAAGGAGCCGTCGGACTGGCCCGATGGTTCGAAAAATTAGAGTCTGTCTTCCGTGTTAGCGGATGTATTGAAGGGGACAAGGTGAAGTTCGCCACCCACACTCTGCAAGACAGCGCCTTGACATGGTGGAACTCGTATACCCAACCTGTGGGGATTGATGCAGCTTACCAACTTGCCTGGACCGAGTTAAAGCAGACGATAAACGATGCGTTTTGCCCAAGGAATGAACTAAAGAAGATAGATTCAGAGTTTTGGAATCTGGCTATGAAAGGAACGGATGTAGCTGGGTACACCAACCGATTCCACGAACTGAGTATTCTGTGCCCTCAGATGGTGACCCCTGAATACAAGAAAATCGAGCAATACATTTGGGGACTCGCTCCCCAAATCCAAGGCAATGTCATTGCTTCCAACCCAACTACCATTCAGGACGCCATCAGAATGGCCAACAACCTTATAGATCAAGTGTCCCGGAGAAACGAAGTCAAGGCCAGGGAAAACAAGAGGAAATGGGAGGACAAGTCTGGGAAGAATACAGGCTCGCAATCCAAGAAGCCCTAGACCATCAAGGCTTATGTAGCAGGATTTGAGTCAAGGAAGGGCTACACAGGTACAAAGCCTTTCTTCACCCAATGCACCTTTCATCACAATAAAGGTCCCTGCCCAACCCCTTGCGGAAAATGCAAACGTATTGGTCAATTGGCCAAGGATTGTAAATTTGGAACCCCGGGTATCAATGGCGGCAATCAGAGAGGCTGCTATGAATGTGGAGGAGCTCAGGGGAGAGCTTTTGTGTTAGGAGCAGGTGAGCCTCGTCAGAATCCCCATGTGGTATCAGGTACGTTTCTTTTAAATGACATTTACGCTTACGTACTCTTTGATACTGGGGCTGATAGGAGCTTTATATCTGATAAGTTTAGTAAGCAACTGAATGCCACTCCTTTTCCCTTAGACAACTCTTATACTATAGAACTGGCTGACGGCAAAATAATAGAGGCAAGTAGTATTGTTAAGGAATGCACACTGAAGCTGGCAGATCATCCCTTTAAGATAGACTTGATGCCTATAGAACTCGGAAGTTTTGATGTAGTAATTGGCATGGATTGGTTGTCACACAATCATGCCGAGATTTTGTGCGGTAAGAAAGTGGTACGAATACCACTCCACAAGAAGAAGGTCGTAACAGTCCAAGGGCAAAGAAAGAACCGTCAGCTGAATGTCATATCCGGCCTAGGAACATTAAAGTGCCTTAGGAAAGGTTGCCATGCAGTATTGGTACAGATTGCAAAAAAAGAGTCGGAGGAGAAACGACTCGAGGATATTCCAGTGGTTTGTGACTATCCGAAGGTCTTCCCAGAAGATTTGCCTGGACTTCCGCCAACTAGGCAAGGGGAGTTCCAAATCGAGTTGGTGCCGGGAGCTGCAACGGTCGCAAGAGCCCCATATAGACTCGCTCCTTCTGAAATGTAAGAGCTATCCAATCAACTACAAGAGCTGATGGATAAAGGATTCATTCGACCAAGTTCCTCACCTTGGGGAGCTCCGGTCTAATTTGTGAAAAAGAAAGACGGATCCTTCAGAATGTGCATAGACTACCGAGAGCTAAATAAGTTAACGGTAAAGAACCGCTACCCCCTTCCCAGGATTGACGATCTGTTTGACCAGCTACAGGGATCTAGCTTCTACTCTAAGATTGATCAGCGATCTGGTGATCATCAAGTAAAGGTTCGAGAAGAATTCCCAAGACAGCATTCAGAACTCGTTATGAACATTACAAATTCCAGGTAATGCCATTCGGTTTGACCAACGCACCAGCCGTGTTCATGGACCTCATGAATCGAGTGTGTAAACCGTATCTGGACAAATTTGTAATAGTGTTCATAGACGATATCCTTATGTATTCTAGAAATAAGGAGGAGCACGAACAACATCTCAAGCTGATCTTGGAGTTGTTAGAGAATGAACAGTTATACACCAAAATTTCAAAATGTAAGTTTTGGTTGCCAGAAGTTAAATTCCTTGGACATGTGATCAACAGCCAGGGAATCCAAGTTGATCCATCAAAAATCGAGGCCATAAAGAGCTGGGAAACTCCTAGAACTCCCACGGAAATCTGCCAATTTCTAGGACTTGCCGGTTATTATAGGCGATTTATTGAAAACTTCTCAAAGATAGCAGGTTCCCTAACAGAGCTGACTCGGAAAGATGTAAAGTATATATGGTGTGAAGAACAGGAAAGGCATTTCAACAATTAAAGCAAAGATTGTGTAGTGCACCAATTCTGTCCTTACCTGAAGGGACAGAAAATTTTGTGGTCTACTGTTATGCCTCACACAATGGATTAGGTTGTGTGCTCATGCAAAGGGATAAAGTCATTGCTTACGCATCGCGGCAGCTCAAAATCCACGAGGTGAACTATACGACTCATGACTTGGAGCTTGGAGCAGTGGTGTTTGCTCTCAAAATATGCAGGCACTACCTGTACGGAACTAAAAGTGCACGGTGTTCACAGACCATAAAAGCCTTCAGCATATTCTAAATCAGAAAGAGTTAAATATGAGGCAACGTCGTTGGGTTGAGCTGCTTAGCGATTATGACTGTGAGATTCATTATCATCCGGGGAAGGCGAATGTTGTAGCTGATGCCTTGAGCCGAAGGAACGGGTTAAACCATTGAGAGTCCGAGCTTTGGTCATGACTATACAGTTAAACCTAACCTCTCAAGTCCGCAAGGCACAAGAAGAAGCAGTCAAGGAGGGTAATCTATTGGATGAAGCCTTGAGAGGAATGGATAAGCAGTTTGAAATCAAGCCAGATGGATGTCGGTACTTCATGGGCAGAATTTGGCTACCGAAATTCGGAGGAGTAAGGAAGCTGGTCATGGATGAAGGGCATAGAACAAGATATGCTATTCATCCAGGGTCAGATAAGATGTACCACGACTTGAAGGGAATGTACTGGTGGCCAAACATGAAGGCTGACATTGCTACCTACGTCAGCAAGTGCTTAACATGTTTGAAGGTTAAGGCTGAGCACCAGAAACCATCAGGATTGCTAGTTCAACCTGAAATACCCCAGTGGAAGTGGGAGAACATCACCATGGATTTCATCACCAAGTTGCCAAAGACTTCTGGAGGTTATGACACCATTTCGGTGATTGTGGATCGACATACCCAAACCGCACACTTCCTGCCAATCCAGGAGACTGATAAGATGGATAAGTTAACACGAATCTATCTTAAAGAAGTCGTGTCAAGGCATGGAGTGCCAGTATCAATTATATCAGACAGGGACAGCTGGTTCACATCACGATTTTGGCAGTCATTGCAAGAAGCACTGGGTACACGCTTGGATATGAGTACAACCTATCACCCGCAAACGGATGGTCAGAGTGAAAGGACGATTCAGACTTTGGAAGACATGTTAAGGGCATGTGTTATCGACTTTGGAAAAAGTTGGGACAGGCACCTGCCATTAGTTGAGTTTTCCTATAACAACAGCTATCACTCAAGTATTAAGACCGCCCATTTCGAGGCACTCTATGGGCGAAAGTGTCGATCACCACTTTGTTGGGCTGAAGTAGGAGATAGTCAGATTACTGGAACCGAGATCATCCAGGAGACTACAGACTAGATAGCCCAGATTCGTAACCGATTAAAGATCGCGCGGGATCGACAGAAAAGTTATGCAGACGTTCGACGGAAGGATTTTGAATTTCAAGAGGGAGATCAAGTAATGTTGAAAGTCTCGCCTTGGAAGGGCGTAATCCGTTTTTGGAAACGAGGAAAACTCAATCCTCGTTATATCGGACCATTCAAGATCACCAAAAGAATTGGCCCGGTAGCCTACCGACTCGATCTACGCCCAGAGCTTAGTAACATTCAATATACCTTCCAGGTGTCCAATCTTAAGAAGTGTCTG
The DNA here is from genome assembly GCA_020465985.1 of Centrapalus pauciflorus. Taxonomy (NCBI): domain Eukaryota; kingdom Viridiplantae; phylum Streptophyta; class Magnoliopsida; order Asterales; family Asteraceae; genus Centrapalus; species Centrapalus pauciflorus. The sequence goes on from JAANYP010002662.1 coordinate 211,793, forward strand.
GCTTATGAAACACTTGTTATACCCATGGACGGGCTAGAATTAGATGATATGTTGAACTTTATTGAGCAACCCATGGAAATAATGGACAGAGAGGTCAAGAAACTAAAGCACAGCCGGATCCCGATAATAAAAGTCAGATGGAACTCTAAGCGAGGTCCTGAGTTTACGAGGGAACGCGAAGATCAGTTCCGAGAAAAATACCCACAGCTGTTCTCAAATACTCAAGCAGTGGAGAACACGAGCTAATTTCGGGACGAAATTCCCTTTACAGGGGGAGACTGTAACATCCGACACTAAACCAGGTTACCAACAAATGACCTAATCCGTATTTAATAGCCAATTATAATCTAATCAGTGGTCATTAGAAATTAATCAAAGTGATTAACAATGCTCATTAGAAAATTCTACTCAATTAGAATCAAATTCATCGGTGCGATGAATCGGGAAATCAATTAATCCGGTCAATTTACAATATGCGGGATTAATTCAACTAAGTATATAAGTAAACTATGATTAGAGACACTAATCAAACACTAATACAATTACTTAACATTAATTATGCAAGACTAAAACAATTCATTAAAACAATGCATCCATAAGTATTTATGAAATTACAAGAAAAGGGAAATACAATAATACATTTCTAAATACTTTTATACAAAAAAAAAATGAAAATTCATCTATAATACATGTATGGCCGGCCATAGGCATGTGGTGTATTAGAGTTTGACTGTTATTTTTTTAATATTACTTTAAACACAATCATTTTGTTTAAAAGTGCACTCTACCTTTTGGTGCAAGTCTTGCAAGGATTTCAACTTCTACTCAAAATCATACTCTAAATACATCAAAGTAAGTAAATACTAGCTTATTTTATCATACATTTATGTTTATATAAGTCTTGCGTAATATATATAATCACCAACAACAACAAGTTTCATAAAAACTCAAGTTTATAAATTTCTAGTTTTTGTTTTTAAGTTGTTTCTTTAAATGTGTTTATGAATATATGAATACATCATAAAAGTGTTAATATTATGAAAACAAGTGATATATATGTGTTTTATAACTTTTATAACTTTTATACAAGTAGTCTTTGAATAAACAACAAGAATCATAAGTTATTTCAATTTTATAAACTGCGGATTTTCGGCAGAAAATTTATATCGACTTTGAAAAATCATAACTAATTCATAACTTAACGAAATAAGTTGATTCTTGTCTCAAAATTTAGATCGATGTCTTAACTATAGATCTGGAAGTTTTGATAATTTATTTTGGAGTTTAAGACCTCCAGAAATTATTTGGGAAACCGAAAGTTTGACAGCTCAAAAATGGCCAACAAATGGTTTTTAACGAGCTTTTTCACCAACCTAAACATATCGAAAAATGGCCGTTCTTGATTATTAAAATCCTTTGTATATAGTAGTTTAACGTCCTAAAAACCAAAGCCTAAAACGTTTTGGAGCTTGGTCAAAAACAACCTCAAAGTAGGCCGAAAAACCTCAAAAAAAGCTGGAAAATTTTATATATATATATATATATATATATATATATATATATATATATATATATATATATATATATATATATATATATATATATATATATATATATATATATATATATATATAAACTTGACGTTTTAAGCGGCTTTTATTTATAAACTTGTAATGTTGGGTGATTTAAGACATAAAAATCCATAAATATATATTATCATATATTAGAGATATTAAGTCCTTATTATCATTTAGGACTCGATTAGACTCACTCGGTGCATCATCCATCCACTTTCGCTAAATAGCATTTTTCTCTCGTTTTTGTCATCACACGCTCGGTGAGTCCTCATAGCCCCTATTTTCACACTGTTATGTTTTGGGGTTGAAATACATGCTTCGTTTTCATATGGACACAAAAACATCTTCATTTCTATTATGTATTACACATGTGGTTCCATCAGCCCTTATATCATTAACCGTTAATTCCATTTATTTGTAAGCGCGAATATATTGTGGATAGATCTATCGGGAGTCATGTCCCCCATTCGGGTTAGCTCGGGTCGGCTAACAGTGAGTGCATATATATTCAACACACGGTATTACGTATGGGAATACTGCACAGGGCAAACTCATTTTAATTAAGCTTCGGTTGCATGATGGTTTATATGTAATACATAACATGGAATTTATGATTTTATAAATTCAAACTCTACTATTGTTGTCCAGACAAGTCAGATTTACTTGTAAACCTATGAGCTCACCAACAATTTTTGTTGACGTATTTTAGCGTGTATTTTCAGGAAATTAAGGCACGTATGCCTTCAGACGTAATTTACTTTCAAGCTTCCGCATCCACGAAGTCGCATGCATATTCAAAATTAACGGAGATTTAGTAGCATTATTTGTGACACCCTTGCCACAACAACCACCATTTACAAAACACCCAGGATTAATCATCAAACACAATTACATAATGATCTGATAACCTAATTTAAGTGCGGAAGCATTAAAACACATAATTAAGTAGTGCAACAGTGTCAAACACCCTACGGTGCTACAAGGTACCAAATCTAAGGCTACACACCCAATTAAATTAGTACAACATCCAGAATATATTACAGCATTGTCTCAAAACATAATTACCGATTATGTAGTACCAAATCTTCCGAATCTTCACAAACAACCTAACTAGAAGGTCCGGCGGTAGACTTCCCTTTTCCTGTAAAAGTACAACATCTGAGAGGTAAGTGAATGTTTAGTGAATACAAAGATTAGGCATTTTATAAATCTTTATGAAGCCCCAAGGGTAACACCGATGAAAAACATCGTATACCCTCTTCGTACACCAAGTACGGAACCAGAGCCGCAGCCCCTTCGAGCCCAAAGCTCGGCATAAAACATACCATCTGAGACTAACGTACGATCGGGGATGACATACTGCCTACCAGAACCTCGGAGGGATCAGCTCCAGGTCATATAGCGCTGTAACATCAGAGTAATCGATGCGACCCACAGGTCCATCACTAGATGCACAACAATCGAAAGGACATGCAGCAAGTATGAACGTGCATCTAAATCTATGCAAGTTAGTAGAATTCCAAACAATAAATGAAGCAACAGGTCTCAGCAGGCAAAGCTAACATAAAACAGATATAAAGATGCGAAATCTAATGTACTCACAGTGGGCGCGTTATTAAACTTTAAGCAGTTTTATTTCTCCTCGGGATTTCAATCGGATCCACAAAGTACCCCACTGTGGGTTAAACAACACCACAAGGGACCTGTAATTCATTTGTAACAACACATCATGTCATTAATTGTTTAAATCCATAAAACCGAGTTTTTATAAGTTTTGCAATATTTTGCCCATTCCGGATCCATATCCAAATTCGAACTACAACTAAGTTTGAACCCAACTCAAGTTCAAACCTTATCCTTGGAATATCTTTTGTTATTTTATGTGTTGTCTATGTGTTTCATTCAAATTATTCAAGTCTAGATAGTGGTTTTCAATGTTTAGGCATCAAATTCGAATTTAAGTGACTAAATTCTAATCCCCATTCGATTTTAAGGCCAAACTCGAACCCATAGGGTTAAATTCGAACCTCCCCTTCGAATTTAAGGGTTAAAGTCGAAGACCATATGCTAAATTCGAATTCATACTCGAATTTAGTACCAAAATCGAGTTTGTTCATGCATTTCGACTGTGTTCTTGGCATTCTCGAGTTTGTTCATATATACAGCTTAAATCCTTCATTTCAAAGCCTAAAATCATGAATATGTCATGTATTATACCTAGTTTCGATTCTATTACACATATTCTATCATATTCTTGCTAAAACTCAAGCAAAACTAACTCCATTCACGCAATAAATGATAAACTCGAATTTATGCCTTCAAAAACCGAAATAATAAAGCTTAAAAGGGTCGATTCTTACCTCTATCCGTACGAAATCAAGAATCCAACCGTAGATTGTTGTAGTACTCCTCGAGGTCTTTCTGATGACGTATAAATCTCGATAATCGGCCGGTCGGTCTGAAAGATATTCTAGAGAGAAGTAGAGACAGTTTCTAGAGAGAGAAAGTAGAGAGAGATTGCAAATGAAAAATGAATGGCTTTTTAGCATTTTTATTCAACTTTCATCATTTTTGCACATTTCACCACTCAACTTAACCGGTTCCATAAAATACTGATTTATTCTTAGTTTTATCATTACTAACTTTTATAATCTTAATACTCCATAACAATAATTCAGTGTTCTCAATTTTCTTAAAATAACAACAAACTTTTAAATATCCCAAATACTTAATCATTTCTCATATTTCAACCTAATTATAAATTATCCGTCAAAATAAATCCGAATTATTGTGATTGAATTCGAGGATGTTACAACATGGGCTCCACCACGCTCTAACTTCGTCCTCGAAGTTATTTGACTTCAAACAGCTGCGGATATTTCCTTAACATATCAGCTTTCGTTTCCCATGTATGATTGGCTCCCTTATGATGCTTCCAACGTACAAGCACCATTTCTATCTCTTTGCTCCTCAACTTCTTTATCTTTGTATCTAACACACACTCTGGCTCTTCAACATACCTGAGACTTTCATCAACTTGCAGCTCGGTGTGGTCAGCCCAATCCTCATTCTCAGTAGTAAAGGATTTCCTAAGGTTCCCTACATGGAACACCGGGTGTATGCCCGACATTTCTTCAGGCAATTCTAACCGATAAGACTGGTTTCCAACTTTTTCGACAATCCTGAATGGTCCGACGAATCTCGGAGCCAACTTTCCTCTCTTCACGAAACGAGTAACACCTCTCATAGGAGATACTTTCAGATATACCCAATCATTTATTTCAAAGTTGATCCGTTTGTGCCTCCTATCCTACTAACTTTTCTGACGATCCTGGGCTGCCTTCATGTTCTGCCTAATCAACTGTATCTTCTCGTTCGTTTCTTGAAGCAAGGCCGGCCCAGCAATTGGTGTTTCACCAGTTTCTCTCCAACACGTAGGAGTCCTACATCTCCTTCCATACAAAGCCTCAAACGGTGCTTTCTTGATCGTCGCGTGGTAACTGTTATTGTATGAAAATTTTATCAATGGCAGATGGTCGTCCCAATTGCCACCGAGATCCAACACACATGATCTCATCATGTCTTCCAAGGTAAGGATTGTTCGTTCACTTTGGCCATCGGTTTGCGGACGATAGGCCGTACTCATAGCGATCCTTGTACCTAATCCTTCTTGCAAAGCCGACCAAAAGTTCGAACTAAATCGGCTATCTCGATCCGATACTATGGACTTAGGCACTCCATGCCTAGAAACGATCTCGTCCATGTAAATCTGAGCCAACTTCTCTAACGAATAACTTTCCCGAATCGGTGTAAAGTGAGCCGACTTAGTTAACCTATCAACTATCACCCAAACTGCATCGTGTTGACGCCTAGTCTTCGACAGTTTTGTAACAAAATCCATCGTTATGTGTTCCCACTTCCATTCCGGAATGGGAAGCGGTTGCAAGCTGCCATAGGGTTGCTGATGTTCGGCTTTTACCAGTCGACAAGTCCGACATCTTTCCACATACTGCCCTATGTCCTTTTTCAATCCCGGCCACCAGAAATCCGCTTTTAACTCATTGTACATCTTTGTACTTCCGGGATGTACAGAAAACTTGGATTGATGCGCTTCTTCGATGATTAGATTTCTCATGCCCCCAAGCTTCGGCACCCATATCCTTCCATAATTCCCTTTCAGTCCTGACTCACTTGTTTCCATATTCTTAATCTGCACTCCTATATCCTCGGCACCAACATTTTCATCTTTCAAGGCTTCTTCCTGAGCGGCCTTAACATCATCAATTATTGTGGAAGTTAACATCGTGGACGTCATCATATAGCAGCAATCCTTTGCATAAGCTTTGCGACTCAAAGCATCAGCTACTATGTTAGCCTTTCCGGGATGGTACAATATCTCACAATCGTAGTCTTTAATAAGCTCCATAGACCTACGTGGTCTCATATTAAGTTCCTTCTGGCTGAAAATGTACTTCAAACTCTTATGGTCCGTGTAGAGTTGACACTTAGTACCGTATAGATAGTGCCTCCATAACTTCAATGCAACTGTAACCGTTGTCAACTCAAGATCATGAGTTGAATAATTCTTCTCATGCTGCTTCAACTGTCTTGAAGCATATGCTATAACCTTTCCACGCTGCATCAGTACAGCGCCTAACCCCAGTCTTGAGGCATCCGTGTAAACCACAAAATCCTCATTGCCCTCTGGTAGAGCAAGTATCGGAGCTTCACTTAGTGTCTTCTTCAAAACCTCAAAAGCCTCCTGCTGCACAGTTCCCCATACAAACGGTGCATTCTTCTTCGTTAATGCAGTCAAAGGAACTGCAATCTTAGAAAAGTCCTTTATGAACCTACGATAGTATCCCGCCAACCCCAGAAAACTTCTAACTTCAGTAGCTGAACACGGCGGTTCCCAGTTCTTTATTGCTTCTACTTTAGCCGGATCTACCGAAATCCCAGCTCCAGAAATCACATGTCCTAAAAATTGTATCTGTTGCCGCCAAAATTCACACTTTGAAAATTTGGCTTACAACTTTTCTTTCCTCAATAACTCTAACAGTTCCCTTAGATGTTCAGCATGCTCAGCTTCAGACTTAGAGTACACCAGGATGTCATCAATAAACACTATTACAGACTTGTCTAACATCGGTCGACACACTCTATTCATAAGATCCATAAAGACAGCCGGGGCATTGGTTAGCCCGAAAGGCATAACTAAGAACTCATAATGCCCATAACGTGTCCTAAATGCTGTCTTAGGCACATCCTCTTCTCGTACCTTCAACTGATGGTACCCCGACCTCAAATCAATCTTGGAGAACACACTAGCCCCATGTAGTTGATCAAACAAGTCATCTATCCTCAGCAACGGATACTTGTTCTTAATTGTCAACTTATTCAGCTCCCGGTAGTCAATGCACATTCTCATCGTGACATCCTTCTTCTTTACAAACAATACCGGAGCTCCCCACGGCGATGAACTCGGTCGAATGAAGCCCTTGTCCAACAACTCTTGAAGCTGTGTCATCATTTCTTTCATCTCGGTTGGGGTAAGGCGATATGGAGAACGAGGTACCGGTGCAGCTCCAGGGATCAAGTCAATTTTAAATTCCACTTGTCTCTCAGGCGGCACGCCAGACAAGTCTTCCGGAAACACATCCGGGAATTGTGAAACAACAGGCACATCGGCCAAAGTCCTCTTTTCAGCCTTAGCATCAATCGCATATGCTAAGTAAGCGTCACACCCCTTTGCAACAAGCTTTCGAGCTTTTGCAACGGTCAGTAAGAACAGATCCCCACTTCTCCTATCCCCATATATACATATCTCACGCCCCTCCGGAGTAGTTATCTTTATCATTCGGTTCTTACATACTATATGGGCTTCATTCTCAATCAACCAGTCCATCCCGACTATTACGTCAAAACCGCTGAACTCAATAGGAATCAGATCTAAATTGAAGACTACATCTTCAATTACTAATGTGCATTACGGTATACGTGATCTACCTTGACTAAAGTGTTGCTCGCAGTTTCAATATCAAGTACAGCAGAATATATAGACAGTGGCATGGCAAGTCGTTGTGCAAAAACAGTAGACACGAAAGAGCGGTTGGCACCCGAATCAAAAAGAACTCGTGCAGGCAAGGAATTTACAATAAACGTACCCGTGACCACCTCCGAATTTTCCCTAGCTTCCTCTGCAGTAATCTGAAAGGCACGAGCCGGTGCCCTTTGTGGCTGACCCCGGCAGTTTACTGAACCACCACTTGAACCTCGTGTTGATGATGGAGCAGCAGCTGCTGAAGCATTCTTCCTACAGTTCCTACTATAGTGTCCCCACACCCCACACTTATAGCAAGCATCTCCTTTCCTTGGGCACTCACTCTGAAAATGGCCCAGCTCTCCACAGCAAAAGCAAGCACGTCCATTTGTGCACTTGCCAAAGTGTTCCAGATGACACTTATTGCAATATTGTGGCTCGGTGTTGATAGAATAAGCACGAGCGCGACCAGAAGAACCAGACTGTCGGCGATAAGACTGTTGAGGTGAATACTGTGAAGACCGGGAAGATCCCGTGTATCCTCCCTCACGTTGAAGCTTCGGCGGTGACAGTTGTGTTGGGTTGGTGGAAGCAGTAGCGGACCCAATGGAATAACCCGACATAATCAGAATTTGCTCTACATTTCTGGCAGCCTCTAGTAAACCAGCAAATGTAGGATAGCGAACGTTGCTCATAACCCTCCTAATCTCAATATCCAGACTAGCCTCGAACCTGGTCACCTTCCTTTCTTCGGTATCAACTTGATGAGGCGTAAACAGACTCAGCCTCGTGAACTTCACAGCATATTGGGACACAGTCTTAGTCCCCTGCATCAGCGCCAAAAACTTCGCTTCCAACCTTCGGCGCTCATCAACCGGACAATACTGCTGAGTGAACAAATCAGTGAACTCAGCCCACGTCATGACAGCCACTTTCTCCAAGGTTAAAGCATTAACCATAGAATTCCACCACATGATTGCGTCGTTAGTGAACATCGCAGTAGCATACCGAACCATGTCCTTTCTCAGCGCAGTCGCTGATTCGGAATGTTCGTTCGGTTGCTGTTATCCATTCCAGTGCGGCAACAGCATCACCCAATCCATTAAATACCACGGCCCCGTTTCCCTTAAAGTCCTTGAAACGACAACCTCTGGGTTTGTTAGATGACCCAGTATTGTCATCTTGTTCCTCATTGTTACCCCCTTCTTTTTCTTTGTTCTTCCTCTTATCCTCTCTTCTCTTAGCTTCGGCCTCATCTCGAGCCCGAAACTGATCTTGTATCATCTTGTTCTGCTCAGCCATCATGGCTAGCATCATCTCCCTTGTTTCTTCAGGTGACATTCCTCCTCCAGACATGTTCTGAAATAATAAACATATAGCTTGTTTAGTAACATGTCATTAATTTAAAGACACCATCCTATTGTCCCGTATGATAGTGAATTTCCTATGACTACTAGATTGAAACCTATCTTAGTTCAGATCATTACTTAAAATCACTACATATCATCACTTAATGTTTGAGACCAAGACCTCACGGACACTTGAATCTCAAACTACTGCTCTGATACCATCTCGTGTGACACGCCTGCCACAACAACCACCATTTAAAAAACACCCAGGATTAATCATCAAATGCAATTACATAATGATCTGATAACCTAATTTAAGTGCGAAAGCATTAAAACACATAATTAAAGTAGTGCAACAGTGTTAAACACCCTACGGTGCTACAAGGTACCAAATCTAAGTCTACACACCCAATTAAATTATTACAACATCCAGAATATATTACAACATTGTCTCAAAACATAATTACCGATTAAGTAGTACCAAATCTTCCGAATCTTCACAAACAACCTAACTAGAAGGTCCGGCGGTAGACTTCATTTTTCCTGTAAAAGTACAACATCTGAGAGGTAAGCGAATGCTTAGTGAATACAAAGATTACGCATTTTATAAATCTTTATGAAGCCTCAAGGGTAACACCGATGACAAACATCGTATACCCTCTTCGTACACCAAGTACGGAACCAGAGCCGCAGCCCCTTCGAGCCCAAAGCTCGGCATAAAACATACGATCTGAGACTAACGTACGATCGGGGATGACATACTGCCTACCAGAACCTCGGAAGGATCAACTCCAGGTCATATAGCACAGTAACATCAGAGTAATCGATGCGACCCACAGGTCCATCACTAGATGCACAACAATCGAAAGAACATGCAGCAAGTATGAATGTGCATCTAAATCTACGCAAGTTAGTAGAATTCCAAACAATAAATGAAGCAACAGGTCTCAGCAGGCAAAGCTAACATAAAACAGATATAAACATGTCAAATCTAATGTACTCACAGTGGGCGCGTTATTAAACTTTAAGCAATTTTATTTCTCCTCGGGATTTCAACCGGATCCACAAAGTACCCCACTGTGGGTTAAACAACACCACAAGGGACCTGTAATTCATTTGTAACAACACATCATGTCAATAATTGTTTAAATCCATAAAACCGAGTTTTTATAAGTTTTGCAATATTTTTTCCATTTGGGATCCATATCCAAATTCGAAGTACAACTAAGTTTGAACCCAACTCAAGTTCAAACCTTATCCTTGGAATATCTTTTGTTATTTTATGTGTTGTCTATGTGTTTCATTCAAATTATTCAAGTCTAGAGAGTGGTTTTCAATGTTTTGGCATCAAATTCGAATTTAAGTGACTAAATTCGAATCCCCATTAGATTTTAAGGCCAAACTCGAACCCATAGGGTTAAATTCGAACCTCCCCTTCGAATTTAAGGGTTAAAGTTGAAGACCACATGCTAAATTCGAATTCATACTCGAATGTAGTACCAAAATCGAGTTTGTTCATGCATTTCGACTGTGTTCTTGGCATTCTCGAGTTTGTTCATATATACAGCTTAAATCCTTCATTTCAAAGCCTAAAATCATGAATATGTCATGTATTATGCCTAGTTTCGATTCTATTACACATATTCTATCATATTCTTGCTAAAACTCAAGAAAAACTAACTCCATGCACGCAATAAATGATAAACTCGAATTTATGCCTTCAAAAACCGAAATAATAAAGCTTAAAAGGGTCGATTCTTACCTCTATCCGTACGAAATCAAGAATCCAACCGTAGATTCTTGTAGTACTCCTCGAGATCTTTCCGATGACGTATAAATCTCGATAATCGGCTTGTCGGTTTGAGAGATATTCTAGAGAGAAGTAGAGAGAGTTTCTAGAGAGAGAAAGTAGAGAGAGAGTGCAAATGAAAAATGAATGGCTTTTTAGCCTTTTTATTCAATTTTCATCATTTTTGCACATTTCACCCCTCAACTTAACCGGTTCCATAAAATACTGATTTATTCTTAGTTTTATCATTACTAACTTTTATAATGTTAATACTCCATAATAATAATTCAGTGTTCTCAATTTTCTTAAAATAACAACAAACATTTAAATGTCCCAAATACTTAATCATTGCTCATATTTCAACTTAATTATAAATTATCCGTCAAAATAAATCCGAATTACAGTAATTGAATTCGAGGATGTTACATTATTTTGGATATTTTAATTATGTAATTAAATCTCTGCATTGTGCGAACTTCATTTCTCATATCAGATTATGTAAAACATTGCTATATTTTAAAGTTTTAACGATGTACTTTAAAAACGTCCATATAGTGGTCGTTCATTATGATTATGGTTATGCTTCCGCGACGTCGCGCTTCATATGCCAACCGGGGTAACGGGGTGTGACACAAGAGTCCACCGGGACCCTCAAGTTAGGATTAGAGCTAGAAGATGTGACACCCTTGTCACAATAACCACAAACACAAAACCCATGATTAATTACACAACCCATGACGATACATTAATCCCAAAAACTTAGTATATTACATGAAATTGGAAAAATACATAAATAAAGCTAAAGTCAAACATAGTTTAGTTCTATATGGTTCCATTCAAATTCTAGATGCTTAAAAATTTATTACAACCATCTGAATGATTCCAGAGAAACCTCCTTTATTCATTACCGATTTATCTGTAGAATCCTTAACGCTTCACAAGTGACCTAGCTAAAAGGTCCAGTAGCAGATTTTCCCTTTCCTGAAAAATGTCCACAACTAAAGGATAAGCAATGAGTAAAGAGATTATATATTCTACAAGTCTTTATGCGGCACACATGAGTAACACCTGCGACAGACGACGTGCCCCCTTCGTACACGAATTACGGAAAAACATATGAGCGCACAGCTACATCATGCCATTGCACGACATAAACACATCATCTAAGGAAAAATTAGCATCGGGGATGTTACACTACTCTTCGAGACTTCGGAGTGATTGGCTCCAGGTCATATAGCCTCAGTAACACCAGTTAACAGTTATAGCTCGCAAGCCCATCACGTTGATGCACAACAAAGAAAATGGAACATGTAAAACATGTATGCAAGTAACAATGTGCATCAAAATAAACGCAAGTTAGTAGAATGCCAAACGAATAGAAACAACATGCCTCAGAGAACAACAACTAACACAAAACAAATGTAGACATATACAATCCAAAGTACTCACAGTGGGTGCGTTTAATAACTTCAAATATATATTATTTCTCCTCGGGCTTTCAACATGAATCACAATTTTACCCCACTGTGTGTTTAACAACACTACAAGGGACCTGTTACATTTTCATTGGAAAATACCATCAATGTCTGTTTAATAATGATTTTCATCAAGTTTCACAAGTTAAAGTGTTCAATCTTCGGAATCACTATCCGAAATTTATAATTACAACCCAATGTTCAGATTTTTACTAGGTCTGAAGAACCCATCATTCAAAGTCCTATTATAATTCTAAAGTGCTCTAAAAATTCTGATTTTGGGACCAGAAGTCGGGGTCCTTTTAACCAGAACTGAAGTTCGCTGGAGTTGAGGCCGACTCGCCAAGTCACCCTGCTCAACTCGACGAGTGGACCGAAATTCGGATCCTTGGCCGAAGTTCTTTTATACCTGAGATATAACCCGAAATTAAACCCCACCGAAGTTCGGGTCCCCCACCAGAAGTTTGGGTCACACCCGAAGTTCGATCCTACCCGAAGTTTGGGTCGTAACACTTAGAAAAATTCTTACCTACATGATGTTCTTGGCGACTCGCCGAGTCACCATGACCTACTCGATGAGTCGACCTGCAGTTCAGGAGGTCGCAGCCTAAGAGTTTTGTTTAAAAATTTTCCAAACTCAATTTTATTAACATGCAATCCATACGAACGATACATTAACATTTATTGAGTGTTTCTAAATCATTTTCCCTAACAATAACACTCGTTTTTATCCAGATTTTGCCCAAAAATGGTGAAAAACTTCAAGATCACTAAAGCTAATAACATTTCGTATTTCTTACCTATTTGGTTGAATCCGTGAATGATTCTTGTTTTTGATGCTTCAAGGGACTTCAAATTATGTTTTTTTTTCAACTATAATTTCATTCATGCAACAACAAATTATCATATTTAAATTCCGAATTTTGTATTATTAAACTATTCCAAGAAAACCCTAACTTAAAATCACTTTTCTTATCTTAATTCAGACTTAAATCCTTGTAATATCAGTTCCTTTTCATGAACTTTCTTCCACAATTACGAATTCCAGCAGATTCTTGAGAGAGTTTGTGTGTGTGATTTGGAGGTTAAAGATTGGAAATGGTGTGTGAAAGACTCAAAAACCTTTTATGCACAACTTTTTGGGCTATTTACACAAGTGGTCCTTCAACTTGCTTATTTCTTATAATAACTTCCAAGTCTTAAATTTTTATACCAAACTTAATAAAACACATCATTATAATATTTTCACACTTATTCAGATATAATAACCAACTTTAATTTCCTCCTACATAAGTTTTACATAATAATCCCATTTAATTACATCAATTACATATTTAATCTAATTAACCTCAAATTACAATGATTGAAACCACCTTGCTCAAACTTCGTCCTCGAAGTTACTTGATTTCAAATAGGTGAGGACACTTGGATAGCATGTCATCATTTGTCTCCCTCGTATGATTTGCTTCTTTGTGATGCTTCCATCGTCTTAACACCATTTCCATTTCTTTGTTCCTCAACTTTTTGACTTTAATGTCCAAGACACATTCATGCTCTTCCATATAATGAAGCCTTTAATAAATTTTCAGTCAGTGTGATTATCTCAATCTTCATTACCGGTGGTGAATTACTTTCTGAGGTTACCAACATGGAATACCGGATGTATGTCTGATATCTCCCTAAGAAAATCTAAATGATACAATTGATTCTTGACCATCTAAATTATCCTAACCGACCCCACAAATCTTGGTGCCAACTTTCCTCTTTTCACAAACCGAGTAACATCATTCATCGGTGATACTTTCAAGTAATTTTAATCATCTACCTCAAAACTTTTTGGTTTATGTCTCTTATCATGTTAACACTTCTGATGATCCTGAGCCGGTTCATGTTTTGCTTGACCAGTTGTATTTTATCGTTGGTCTCCCATAATAATGCAGGCTCAGTAATCGGAGTCCCTCCAGTTTCTGTCCAACATGTATCCCTTTCTGTACAAAGCTTCAAACAGTGCTTTCTTAATTGTGGCATAATAGCTATTATTATAAGAAAATTTTGATCAAGGACAAATGATCATCCGTATTGCCCTCTAATTCCAAAACACATAACCTCATCATATCTTCTAATGTGAGGATGATCTTTTCATTTTGACTATATGTATTAGGTCAGTAGGCCTTACTCATAGCTATACGAGTGCTTAATCCCTTTTGTAGCGCAAAGCAGAAGTTAGAGGTAAAGCGACTATTCCAATTAGACAGTATTGACTTATGAATTCCACGGTGAACTATTATCTCACTCATATAAATCTTTGTCAGTCTTTCTAGCGAATAATTTTCCATGATAGGTATGAAGTGAGTCCAGTTAACAAATCCGTCTACAATAAGCCAATCGTCCTTCTAAGACTCCATTTCGCTTTGGAGACGATCATAGTAACACTTTTTGTTATTCTTGGCCAGTCTTCATGCATTGGCTGATCAGTTAAATCTTCTCATTCTTTCTTAGTTTGACATAAACATAACTTTAAATTATAGATACAATCTTTGCCAGGTCCATTAACCATTCTAAAATATCTTTCTTCATTATTTTCATATAAAGATGTTGATTGATTCCATGTTCTCCACTTTCCTTCAACTCTAAGGGTAACTCCCCTCGTTTTGCTAAATCAATTTCTTTTTAATGTTTACTTATTATAAAGTTCTCATTAATCACCAAGTCTCTATATATACTCAAAATGTTTTTCCTTATGTAACTTGTATCAACATAGGTTCCATCAAGATTACTCACACCATCTGTACATTTATCAAACTTCTTAAAGTTTTAACTCTTCATGACAAATTTCTTAAGTATCCATGTCTGATTGCAATTCTTGCAATTTTATTATCTTGCAATAATCCAAATTTCATATCATATCCATTCAATTACTAAAACTCATTATGAAATTTCATATCATATCTCAATTTCATATTCATCTAATAATCAGCATTATCATTGTCGGGGTTTCCATACCTTACTGTTAAGCATATAAGCTACAGTCCTTGACCATCCAAAAATCAAAATTTCATCTTATTAACACATACCTTTAACTATTGGAGTGACACTATAATGCGGTTTTCATTCTTCTCATAATTTATATCCATTCAGTCAGTCATGCAGATTACCTGAAATACTTTATGTTCATAGTCTGAATGCTCTTGTTATATTAATTCACCAATCCTAAATTATTATTGGAACTCAAAACCTCCTTAGAATGTTGATCATAATATTAGCTTTTCTTTGCTATATAAGTATAATCCATCAGTATCCAAAGTCCTTTAGAACTTTTTATATTTGATCAAACCACCATATCATTAAGTATTTATCTTCATGAAGTGTTATATCCCCCTTCTGATTGATTATAGCTCACATACATTTCTAATTTCGTACCACGCATTGTATATTCCTAATCTCATTTAAGATTAACATGTGTCTTACATGTATTCTCATTCCCCCGTATGCTTTCCCAATAATTCTTTGAATTACTTTCCTTATATAAAATTTATACATACCAATATTGAAACAATCTCTTTGAATCCAATTATATCATAGTTCTCACGAGCAGATCGAATCCTGTTGTTCTTAACTACAACCTTCCAAATTAAAATTAAAAACCATCTATATTATAAAGTTTCTTTTAATAAAAGTTAATGCTACTTGCTTTATGATAACCAAGATTAACTGACCTCAATCCCTCAAACATATCTGTAGGTCCCGAGAGGTTCCCAAAGTATATAGTTATAAGCTGTAGAGGGGAGGTGAATACAGCAATTTAAAAACTAGACACTCTTTTCTCAATGTTTGTATGTATTATCAACAATTTGTTAATTACAAACAAGCTTGAATGCGGAATAGTTCAAGCTGAGATGACAGATACAACAGTATGCTTACTAGTCTAAGACAGACTCAAACTAGTATACAATGAATACACTCACTAAGAAGCACTCACTGTGTTTACAAGACTTAAAGGAACGGCTTATGTAGAACAACTTATACACACAGATGCTGGTTTACACAGAAGGTTTGCATGCATGAAAATCACACTTGCACGTTCACTCTTGGGTTTCAGCACTTAGCTTTCTTCACACTTCTTTCTGTCCTTAGAAGCTTCCTTTTATACTCACCTAGAGGATCTAAGAGAAACATCTTCATTGGACGGAATGAAAAAGGAGAAGCCTTGTTGAAAAGATTGCGTTTAACTAATTTAGGAATGTCAACTTTGCGTCTTTTTTCCTTGTAAAGGCCTATTTTGATATAAGAAAAAGGTCTGTCACCCTTTTTCAAATAACCTTTTGTCTTCGTGTTACAGAACAGCTTGGGCAGGCTGAGCAGTTCTGTTTTCCACTTTGTCTTCGACTTTCTAAACTGATCTTGTAGTCAAAAACAATACATGATGACTTGGAAACATATTCCATAAAGTGTTTAGCCTATTCACAAAGAACAGGTTCTGTTCACAAAGAACAAAACACTTTAAAATTGCCCAAGCTGCTCAACAGTGTAGAGCAGCGTAGACAGTTTATGTCCAGCCTGTTCAGCAGACAGAGCAGCTTGGACAAACTGTCTTAGTTGCAACACATGTAACATATAGAACAGCTTTAGACTGATATTGCAAATCATTTTCAGGTTTCAATAAGGCATATAACAGGCCTTAAATTCAACCTTCAAATGCATCAACAGGTTTGATTATAAATCTCCCCCTCAGATGTAGAACAGGTTTGACTGAGGCCTTTTTGTGCCTAACAATCTCCCCCTATTTGCAATAACCAGTCCAAGCTGGTCTTATCAAAAATCACTATATATTTTTACAGTACATTTGCTGAAATAAAATTACAACATTAAAGTAAAGTAAAAGATCAGTTTATATATACACTGATTCTTGACTACACTAGAACAACACATGTTCTTACAAGAGTACAACTAATGTACTAATGTATTTTACAACTAATGTAAAAGCAAAAATTACAACTTATGTAATAATGTACAACTAATGTACAAGATGTTTGGACTGTTTGAGTTGGGAGCAGAAAACGGTAAGCCTGTCCAACTGATGGACAGCTTCCATTCTTCACCTACCCAGACGGTAGATGGACTTCATTATAATGGAGGTGGCATCCCTTCTTTGAATCTTCTTGCAAGTTCTTCCCTTGTTTCTTCCATTTCTTCAATTTCAACTCTGAGAAACATAAAGTTAGAATCTTGAAGCTCACCTCTGTCATAAAACCTTTCAGCTCATCCCAGATGGCTGCTCTCCATAAGCTGGACTGTCTGAAGGAGGTGGCAATTCTGAAGGCTGCAAGCTGCTTAAGACCAACTTTGTGTAGGTCTGAAGCTCTTTGAAAACATTTCTTCTGAGATAAGGGATCTACAAAAAATGCCCCTAACTCAGGCTCTTCAATTACTTTGCCATCTTCAAATTCAACTCCTTCAGGCAGACTGTGGTCAACTCCTTTAATTTCCACAGCATAATCTCCTTGTTCAATCATAATAAGGAGTTCTTCCAGCTCTGTATCCTTCTTTGTCCTTCTGGCCTTTATTTTGGGGTATGTCACAGAGACACCCTCTTTTACTTCTTTTGGAATCAGGCCCAGCTCACTTACTCTCTCCATCAGCTTCTTGATGTATGCCCTGATAGTCTTAGCCGTTTCTGACTTAGACTGGCTCAGGGCAACTGCCAGTTCCACCCACTCCCTGTATCCCATCTGTGCAACATCAGTGTGATCGTAGGATTCCATTTCAGGGCCTGTTGCACCCATCCTGGTGATCTGAAGCTTCCACTGTGTGCCTTTTCTTGAAATGGGAACAGCTTTGACAATCGCTTCCTTGGCAAGCCTTCTAGTAGCAACATCATGAAATTTCTTTCTAGCCAAGTTGTCAAAGTGGAATTTGGCTCTGGCAGAGGGTACTTGAGTCTTGGTCACAGAGACCTGATCACCCTGTGCTTTTTCTCCCTCCTTTTTTCCTGCTGATTCCTTAGCAGCTTCCATTAATTTCTTTTGCACCTCCAAGGTAGACATTTTAATTTTCTTTGCTTCTTGGAGTGCAAAAGATTTAGCAGCTTTAGCAGATTCTTCTTCTTTTCTCAATTCCTCCAGAGCTTGAAGCTGTTCTTCTCTAAACTCAAAGTACTTGTGCATAGGAAGACCCATCTCTTTAGCCCTGGCTTTGTGAAACTTAAGATCAGCTGCTTTCTGCTGTTGTTGATCAATGGCTGCTTTTTCTTTTCCTTTAGCTGCTGCTGTAGTGACAGCAGCCTCAGGAATTTCCTCTTCTTCTTCTTCTTCTTCAGTTAGAATTAAGTGCCTCCTTTTACTGCTAGGCCTGTCCTCAGGAATGACTTCCTCCCCCTTAGACTGAGCAGGGTTTGGAGAGACAACCTGAGTAGGCATAGCAGCTTGAGAGGCACCTTCAGCTGTACCTGTAGATGTCCCTGCTGGTTGACCAGTGGGAGTTGTAGGTACTGCTTTCTCCTTAGGAGAAGAGGTTTTCTCCCCCTTAGACTTAGTCTTCAAGGCAGATGACTTCTCCCCCTTTGAAGGAGATGGAACAACACCTTCAACACCTGGTCTGCCTGAAGACACAAAGTCAGCAGGCCTACCAGCAGTTTTGGCAGCAGGTTTGGGGCCAACCAGGCTTGTCACTAAGAAAGCCAGGTTGTCCTTGACCTCTGCAAGCTGGGAAAGACAGGCCTGAAGAGAAGAGGTTTGGGAATCAGCAAGAGTGGTCAGCTTAACAATGTTTTCTCTATCAGAAGCTGTGAACAACAGGCTTTGAAGCTGTGCAAGATGAACTTCAAGAGTATCTTGCACATCAGCAAGGTCTGAGGACACAGTATTTGATAGAGAGCCAATAAGAGTGTTCAGGCTGGCCAATGTGTTAGGAAGGGTAGTGTGGCAAGAAGTGAGGAGAGATGACAGCTGTTGTGAAATGGCTGCCATAGAGGACACAGAGTCCTGTTGTAAGGAGAGGATAGAAGAGAGAGAGTTGGATACAGTTTGCAGCTGTGCATTGAGTGCAATCAGCTGTGAAGAGTTGTCAGTATGGGAAGGGACTGGGAAGAATTCTTTGAACATATCAAAGAAGCCTTTGAGCTACTCAGACACAGAGTCTGAGATGATGGATGGTAGGGAGTGCATGGTGTTTTCCAAAGAACCAACTTTGTTGGTCAGCAAAGAAAGCTGATCCTTCAAAGGCAGGTCTTTGGGAGATGGTGGTGTATGGGTGGATTGTTTGGAGTGGGTAGATGGAGAAGATGATGATGAGGCTGGTGTTTGAGGATGTGATGGAGAGGGAAGAGGGACTTGGGACAGAAGCTCCATAGCCTGGGCAAAAGTAAGATGGCCCAGGTTGGAGGGATCAAGAGGTCCTTCAGCAGCGGCTGTAGCTGCATCACCCGGAGAAGGGGATGATGTTTGGG
The DNA here is from genome assembly GCA_020465985.1 of Centrapalus pauciflorus. Lineage (NCBI taxonomy): Eukaryota > Viridiplantae > Streptophyta > Magnoliopsida > Asterales > Asteraceae > Centrapalus > Centrapalus pauciflorus. The sequence goes on from JAANYP010002662.1 coordinate 231,467, forward strand.
GCCTTTCAGATGCTGCTTGTGTTGCAACACCCTCATGAAGACCAGTGGTGGTTCCCTCTGCAGTGCTTGGTCT
>JAANYP010002663.1:0-64578 GCA_020465985.1 Centrapalus pauciflorus
CTGGATTATTTGTTATAGCAATTGTAGATTGATTGTCTATCCTAATTGGAGTTTGAGTATAAGCCAAACCGTAATCCCGCAATTGTTGTTGTATCCACAAAACCTGTGAACAGCAACTACCAGCAGCAACATACTCGGCCTCGCACGTTGACACGGCTACCGATGTTTGTTTCTTGCATTGCCAGGACACCAATCTCCCTCCTAGGAACTGACAACCTCCAGTAGTAGATTTGCGCGTCAAGCTGCATCCTCCGTAGTCAGAATCTGTGAACGCTTCCAACTCTAGATCTCCCTCCGCGTGATACCAAAGTCCCAGCTTCGGTTTCGACTTGAGGTATCGTAGAATCCGCTTCACAGCTTTCATATGCATCTCCTTCGGATTCACTTGAAACCTAGCACAGATACACACAGCAAACATAATATCAGGTCTTGAAGCAGTTAAATACATAAGTGACCCAATCATGGCCCGATATAAAGTCGGATCCACATCGGTATCACCATCAGTACCCGGCCCGAGATTGTGATTCACTTGAATCGGCATGCTGAAGTGGGCAGTCAACTTTGTTCCTTCCATCCCAAACCGTTCCAATATGTCATAGACATACTTGGTCTGATGGATAAACATGCCTTCCTTCTTCTGGTCAACTTGTAACCCCAAAAAGAAATTCAACTCCCCCATAGCACTCATCGCGAACTTAGACTTCATAACCTTCTCGAAATCTTTGCACATCTGTTCGTCTGATGATCCAAAAATGATATCATCTACGTACACTTGTACCAAGATAAAATGATCTCCCTTTCTCTTCACAAATAGAGTACTATCTATCATACCCCTCTCAAAGCCATTTTCTAAAAGATGGTTGGATAGAGTCTCATACCATGCCCTAGGTGCCTGATGTAATCCATAAAGAGCCTTATCTAAGCGATATACTCTATCAGGATATTTAGGATCTGTAAATCCGGGCGGTTGTTCGACATACACTAACTCCTTCACTTTCCCGTACAGGAAAGCACTCTTAACATCCAGTTGATATACTTTAAAGCCTTTGAAGGAGGCAAAAGCTAAAAACAACCTAATTGCTTCTAACCTTGCTACAGGTGCAAACACTTCGTTGTAATCGATTCCCTCCTCTTGGTTGAAACCCTTTACAACTAATCTCGCCTTGTTGCGCGTGACTATACCCCGATCGTCTCTCTTGCACTTAAAAACCCATTTGGTTCCTATTGCAATCTCCCCTCGAGGTAACGGAACTAACTCCCACACTTCTAGTTTCCTAAAATGTGAAAGTTCTTCCTGCATCGCTTCAACCCAGGAGTTGTCCTTAAGTGCCATTTGCACATTTTTGGGCTCTACTTGCGATATGAAACACGAATAAAGACATGTGTGATATGACTCGGAGTCGTTTATCATCGACAACAACACAGTGTTGTTATTTACGCTACTCCGAGTCCTCACACCCTCGTTAGGATTTCCTATGATGCTATCTATTGGATGGTTCTTGTTAATCCTAGAGGTCTCTATTTCATCAACCCTTAGATTATCTCCTAAGTTGGATCCTATTTCACCTAAAGGGGGAACAGGCTCAGCTTCCATATTTTCTTCCTCACGGACGTTTTCCTCAGAGGCAGAACTTGATGCTTGAGTCTGATTCTCAGTATTAGGTTCTTCTGGATTCGCAACTTCTGGAGACCCATCTACAGTCGCAGTAGGCTCGGACGTAGATTCGAACGTGGTCCTTGGAAAAATATGGCCATCGTCATTTAGGTGCAACGTCGCCATGTCTTTATCGATTGTACCTGCAGTATCATCCAAAGGAATGTTAAATGACTCAAATAACTTATCATAGTCAAATATCCATTCCGGACCAGTTTGGGGTTCATGTGTATAACTTGTGACTTCAATATTATACACAATCTCCACAGTACCACTCTTTTTGTTAAAAACCCGTTTGTTTGGTGAGTTTGGCACATAACCTAGGAAATATCCTTCGTCAGCCTTTTCACCAAACTTCGGTTGATGTTTTGTTCTTAAAAGTGTACATGGTACTCCAAACGGTTCGAATCCAGTTAAGTTAGGTGGCCGTTTATTCAAAATTTCATAACATGTTTTGTTCAATGATTTGACTGTAAGGACTCTATTTAAAATATGGCACGCGGTATTCACTGCCTCCCCCCCAAAACATGGTAGGAAGCTTTGAATCCGAAAGCATAGTCCTTGCAGCCTCAATCAATGTTCTGTTTTTACGTTCGGCCACCCCATTCTGTTGGGGTTCATATGGTGCACTGAATTGATGCACGATGCCCTTTGATAGGCAATATACACCAATTACAGAGTTTTTAAATTCAGTCCCATTATCACTACGAATATGTTTAACCCTTGTTCCGTAGGAATTCTCCACTTGGTCTAAGAACCCGATGAGCTTTGTAGCCGTCTCGTCCTTCGTACCTAAAAAGAAAACCCAAGAAAACCGTGAGTAATCGTCAGTGATAACTAAGCAAAACCAACTACCTCCTATACTCCTTTTGTTGATAGGGCCAAAAAGGTCCATATGCAACAAATCGAATGTCGAGGATATGGAATTCAGCTTCTTGGACTTGTGTGTCTTTTTATGTTGCTTGCCCTTCATGCACGGTAGACACTTGTCTTCAAATTGAAAGCTCTTCAGAGGCACACCTTGCACCAAACCATTCTTCGTTATGTAGTTCATTTTCCTTAGGTGCAAGTGAGCCATGCGTCTGTGCCACAAAACTGATTCTGTCTCTGAAGCATTTGATAGTAAGCAGATCGGACCCATCGAATTATCAGGCTTGTTCATGTCGAGCATGTACAAGTCATTCTTCCTTGGAGCCCGCATCAATATCCAATCTTCAGGTATCTTGAATCCCGGCTTTAGCACTAACGCCTCAGTGTCAGTAAATAACACCGAGTTCTTCTTATCACAGATTTGAGATACACTAATGAGATTATGAACCAGTTTATCAACGTGATAAACTTGATCCAATGTAATTGTCCCATTAGTGACTTCTCCAGTTCCAGTGATATTTCCTCCTTTGTTGCCCGCGAATGATACAAATCCCCTATTACCCCCCTTGAAGTCTGTGAGAAGACTTCTTTCCCCCGTCATGTGCCTGGAGCAACCACTGTCGACGAACCACTTGTTGTTTGGACCGGTAGTTATCTCCTGCACATGAAAGAAAAATAGGTTAGTTATCACGGGGAACCCAAGCCATGACTGACTTGGTAATACCATTCTCGTCCACATACTTGAACTCTTTCAAATACCCATCTCGCCTTTCAGGTGACTTGGGCCTTTGAACTGAATTCTGTTGTGGTGCCGAGTGATTTAGGTTCACTCTTTGCCTTTGAGTAGGCATTTGTTGTGGTGCTCTAGAATAAGTCTTATTATAATGCATTTCAGACTGTGATCCCTGAGCTTTTACCGGAACATATTGTCTAACAGGAGTATGTGACCTAACTGGAGTGTGTGACCGGCTAGGTGTTGTGCTCCTATAGACTTGTTGAGGTGCTGACCTAGATTGATTAAAGACACGATTCGGTGAATTTGTCCTAACCACTTCTTTTGGTCCAACCTTAACCGGTGTTTGTTTCACAACAAGTTTTGGTGCGGCCTGCACAGTTTTCTCGGTAGGTTGAGAACTACTGCTGCTTGCCACAGTTGGTGAGAGCTTTACAGGTGTTGGTTTCACTGTCTTAGGGGTAAGTTCTGCTTTCCTATTTGGACAGTCAGAAGCAACATGCCCTTTCTCGTGACATCTAAAGCAAGACATCTTATCCATGGACTTTTTGGTTGGTCCCTTAGATCTAGGTGTCTCACTAGTGTCTATTGCCTTTGGTACATCTACAGTGTCTGTCTCTTCGACCTGGTCAGCCCATGAAATTTTCTGTGTTCCTGCAGGTGTTTCACTGGAGGAAGACACAAATTTCACTTTCTTGACCTTGACGGTTGAGTCAGTCACCTTAGGTGTATTTTCGTCTTTAGGCTCAGGTGTAGGTTCAGGTAGGTCCTCTAAAACTACTGACTTGTCAGTTTTCTCCTGAGGCTGAGGCACATAGTTATCATTGAAAGATGGAGGAATTTCGTGAAAACCTAGACCTACAGGCTTCTTAGACTGTCTTTGGGCATCTAAGACTTTTCCTAGGTTTAGGCTCGAATTCCTAAACTTTTCCAACTTACTATTTGCCTCTGCTACCTTAACCTTGGTCTCGGCTAGCTCTATGTCCTTGTCTTTCAGACTTTTGGTTAAGGCCTCTACGTGCTCATACATATGTTCTATCCTAACACACTGCTCACTCAGTTTGTCTTTTAGAACGATTACATCTTGAGCATCAGCCTTAAGCTTTTCTTTTAAATCTTGTTTTATATCATTTAGGCTAGCGTTTTCAATTTTTAAATTTTCATTTTGAGCAGAGATGGTTTTGTGTGATTCTAAGACTAGATTTAACCTATCATTAGAAGTAGCACACAAAGCACATAATTCTTGAAATAGAGAATAAGAAAGACTAACCTTAGAGTTATCAGATTCCACGTTGGCCATCTGAGCAGCAAACTCCAGCACGGTCTGATCATTCGCCTTCTCTACCCACATCGGACTGTTTTCCCTTGTGGTCTGCTCATCTTCATCACAACCATTCTCCGTAACTTCAGCCATGAAAGCTCTAGCGTTGGACTCCGGATGTGAACTCCAGTCATAGGAACCATCTAGCTGTCTGTCAGAAGTGACATTGGATATCAGACCCGCTAGATTGGCTTGACCAGACGAAGAACTCGGAAGATATCTCTGTTGGGACTGACTTTGGTACTGTCCTTGATGCTGACTCTGCCCCTGGTAGGTTTCTACCTTCGGTCTTTGACACTCCCTCGCGAAATGTCCCAATCCCTGACAGTTGTAGCATTTTACCTTGGACTTATCAAATCCTATCCCCTTGTTATTCATCTGGAGATTCCTTCCAGTTCTCTTTATGAATCTCTTAACCCGTTGGGTTACCATGGCCAGTTGCCATTTCAGATCCATTTCCTCTAAGTCATCAGGGTCGACCTGATCGTAATCTTCATCCCAAAGAGCCGGATCATTAATCTTCCCTTGAACGCAATTTCCGTATGCGGCCACAAACGAAGCAAGCAGATTCAGATGTTCTTCCGCCGACTTTGCGCTCATTGGCATCTTCGAATAGTTCTGACTGGTCGATGCCTGTTGGACTTGAGGTTGCGGTTCTTCCGATCTTCCTAACCCTAAGAACGCGCGATTTAGTGAGTCTTCGGACTCTGGTGGTGATGACGTTTCTCCGGTGAAAAACGCTGTAGCACTCTTCTGATCAGCTGTCACTGATGATTTTGATTTCTTTCCAAAATACATAGCCGGATTTTGGACTTGCTCGTAATCAGTCTTAGCCTTTATCATTTCGAAGTGATATGCCCTCAACGTTCCCACGATGTCATCCAGCGATTGAGCATAGTATTTATCTTCATTCAGCTTAATCATAGCCACGTACATAGCCCATTTGGCCGGTAGGGCATCAAGAAGCTTGTTGTTCTTGTCTGTGTCAGAATACTCAATACCATGACTTTCAAGCTCTGTTATCAGATGATAAAATCGTGTGATAATATCATCCAACTGTTCATCCTTAAGAGCCTTGAAAATTGCAAACTGTTGGGTCAACAGCTCTGTACGCTTTCTACGCACCCGTGGATTACCCTCACACCTTTTCTGAAGAGACTCCCAAAGCTCTTTTGATGTCCTCTGAGTCCGAAATGTGTGCAAGATATCTTGAGGTAACGCCATTCGGATAATAGAGAAAGCCTTGTTTTCAGCTTCAAATAGTTTCTTGTCATCCTCTTTCATCATCTGGTATGACAGAACCTTTTGACGGCCTTCTACCTCAGATACTGGTGGAATGTACCCTTCATCAATGCACACCCACATGCGCATGTCGTTGAATCGTACAAAATCCGTGAATCTATCCTTCCACCAGTAGTAATCCTCAACTTTCATCAGCTTAGGTGGTGCATTGGCCTTCCCAACTTCGTGATCCATTTCAAGGAATTTCTGAAGGTTCGACATCTTTTCTGAAAGAATTTGAATTTGAACTTAATTAATTTAATTAGAAACTGATTTAAATTAACTTATTCGAATCTAGATAGATTCGAAACTAATTAATAGTTAATCTCTTGAAATTAAATTCGATTAAGTCTTAAAAGTCAAGTAGATTCGAAATAATGTCAGATTCGAGGAACTCCCTAGATTCGAAGGTATGACAGATTCGAAGGACTCTATAGATTCGAAGACCCTTAGAATCGAAGGCACAATAGAATCGAAATTCAGCAGAATCGAAGCACAGAATCGAAACAGTAACAAACTCGAAACAAACTCGGAAAAATATAGAATCGAGATCCAATTCGAATGTATGAACAGATTCGAAACACCACCGACTCGAAACTGACTGAAACTGACTCGAAAGGAGCGTATTTTGGTTAGACTCGAAAATAAAGTAAAACCCTAATTACCCCTATAGATTCGAGCGCCGCAAACTCGAAAAACGGCTAACACTTTGATTTTTTGACGTTTTACGGATTAAATCACTATTTTTCAAATGAAAAATAATGATTTCGACCAAAAACGTGAAAAACGACAAAGTGTTTCCCGAATATGAATTTGCTAAGCTCAAAAACACGTTTTTGAGAGAAAAACCGTCCAACTAGCGTCAAGAAACCTAGAATGTATCTGATGAACACGAAGAACACCACGAACACTCCGTAGTCTCTGATACCACTTGTAAGGTCTACCAATGCAAGATCTATCTAGACGCGGATCCGTTAACGAGTGCGGAATCCTCGTTGACGGTTAGACGGACAACTCTCAACCAACGTAAACACGGAGACTATTAGACGCTGAACGAACGACACACGAACGATCCTACGTACTAATTCTCTCCGAAACGGGACTCACCTAGCTGATAAACTCGAGATCGCCTATTGCTTAATTCCTCACGAATTCTGCCAAAGGTCTGCTAATGATTCGAGTCTATCCCTAATTATAGACCCTGATTCGAGTCTGTTGTGGGCCAACCTCGAATCTGGCCTAAGGCCCATTCGAATCTGTCCATCTGACAGATTCGAAACTAGCCTATTCGAATCTAAGGATACATTCGAATCTATCACAGATTCGAATGTCTTCCTTTACCTATTCGAATCTATCCAAATGCACTTAAACACTTAAGTGATGAAACTTATGTTTTAACTTATGCTTGACATAATCTTTGACTTTTATGTTTGAACTTCTTGTAATATGTTACATCAAGTTCAAACACACAATCAATAACAGACAAACACATATTAAACATATATATCAAAACCCTTGTTAATATTCAGAATATTACTTAAATCATAATGCAGATCGATTAGACTGCTATCGTCACACAGGGTGTACCAACAAACCCTTAGTGATTTTAGGGTTTTTTTCGAAAAAAATTGCTCAAGAACAAGTGATTTCGAAATTTTCAATCTCAGATCAGAAAAATTCACCCCTAAGGCTCTGATACCAATTGTGAAAATAAGTTTCTACCAATCAATCAACAATATGAAATAATCAAGAACAATAAAAGGAACTAACACTGACCGAATGATTATATTGAAGAACTGATGATTACAAAATGATGATTGAGAATATTCGTGAACAGTAGCTTCTTTCTCTGAATTGAATTCGTACAAAAATAACTTTTCAGATCAATATCAAAATAGAAAGTCAAAGATGCTATTTATACACTTTTACTAACTATCAAGGAAATACAAAATAGTCCCTAGACTTTGATTTCATCAACTAACACATATCCTAACACAATGGTAATTGCACTTGAGTTGTCAATGTAAATGGGAGTGGATAGGAAATTCATACCATAGTCTCTCAGTAGATTCTGAATCCACATCACTTGGGAGAAGCAAATTGCAGCTGCTACATATTCTGCTTCAGTAGATGAAGTGGAGACAGTTGTTTGCTTTTTGTATTGCCAAGAGACCAATCTTGCTCCCAGATATTGACATCCACCAGTTGTAGATTTTCTGTCAATGTTGCATCCTCCATAATCACTGTCAGAATAGGCTGTTAATTCAAGAGGAGAGTCTTTAGGATACCAGAGGCCCAAATGTGGTTGGCCTTTGAGATATCTAAAGATTCTCTTAACAGCAACCAGATGGGAGTCCTTTGGAGAACATTGGAACCTGGCACAAACACAAACAGCAAACATAATATCAGGTCTAGAAGATGTTAGATACATAAGAGATCCTATAAGGGATCTGTATAGATGAATGTCCACATCTATTCCATCTTTGTCCGTATGAAGCTGCTTGTGAGGATCCATTGGAGTACTTGCAACTTTAGTATCTTTGTACCCAAACTTTTCCAGTATGTCTTTAACATACTTTGACTGACTTATGAAGAGTCCTGTGGGCTTCTGCTTGACTTGCAAACCTAGAAAGAAGGTGAGTTTTCCCATTGAACTCATTTGAAACTTTTTATGCATCAAAGCCTCAAACTCTTTGCACAGACTGTCATTGGTTGACCCAAAGATAATATCATCAACGTATATCTGCACAAGCAGAATCTCAGATTTGATGGACTTTGTGAATAATATTTTGTCCAAAGTACCTCTCTTGAATCCATTCTGTAGAAGGTATGATGACAAAGTGTCATACCATGCTCTAGGGGCTTGGTGGAGTCCATAGAGGGCCTTGTCTAGTTTGTAGACTCTATCTGGATACTTGTAGTCCTCAAATCCAGGAGGTTGACACACATAGACCTCTTCTTCAATTGTGCCATACAGAAAAGCAGACTTCACATCCATTTGATACACTTTGAACCCTTTGAAGCTTGCATAACCTAGGAACAGTCTGATGGCTTCAATTCTTGCCACTGGAGCAAAGACATCATCATAGTCTATTCCTTCCTCTTGAGTGTACCCTTGTGCTACTAGTCTTGCTTTGTTCTTGATGACTATCCCTCTCTCATCCTTCTTGTTTCTGAACACCCATCTTGAACCAATGACTCTCTTTCCTTTAGGAAGATCAACTAGTGTTGATACAATCTGAACCTTGAATTGTAGAAGCTCTTCCTGCATTGCCTCAATCCAAGATGAATCTTTCAAAGCTTCTGATGCCTTTTTAGGTTCTAGCTGTGACATGAAACAGACATGTTCAAATGCAGCTAGACTAAATTCAGGAACTGCTGGTTCCAGCAGTAGTAGTCTCCTTGTGAACCATTGTCCTTGTTTGCCAACGTTTGAGTGGATCACCCATTATTTGATTGAGAGGATGATACTTGTGAACCCTAAGTGTAGGCTCTCTATCTGTCTCGAAAGAGGTTCCAAGATTTGTATCATCTCCATCAGGACTAGTTGATGGTTCAGCTTCTGGAACAGCTTGACTAGAATTTGGGACTGTTTACCTTTGTGTTGGAGCTGTTCTCTCAGGACTTGGGATTTGCACTTCATTGTCTGGATTTCATTCAGAACCCCTGGAGGGTCACAAGACAGAAGTGGTATAACTGTATACTCATCCCATTTATTTGAATCTGCAGCAGTTTGAAAGTTTGTGCCAACAGCTTGATCATTTGTGCCAGCAGCATGAGAATTTGCGTTGACAGCTTCAATCCTGTTTTCATCAGATTCTGGACTATACTCAACAAAGCTCAGAGAATTTGTTAGTGAATCTAAATCAAACAACCAATCAGGACCAGTGCCTTTGACATTTGCGGTATTTTCATTAAATTCAACATTGGCACTTTCTTCAATGGTTTTAGACACACTGTTATATACTCTATAGGCTTTGCTTTGATTTGAGTATCCTACAAAGAAACCTTCTTCAGCCTTATTTTCAAACTTCCCTAAGTGAGTCTTAGTTTGAAGAATGGTACATGGACAGCCAAAAGACTTGAAAAAGGCTATTAAGGGTAGTCTATTATGTAATAACTCATATGGAGTTTTCCCTTGTGATTGAACAACCTGAACCCAATTTCGAACATAACAGGTTGTATTGACTGCTTCTGCCCAAAAGGTCATTGGAAGTTTTGAATCAGCTAGCATGGTTCTAGCAGCCTCAATTAATGTTCTTTTCTTTCTTTCAACTACACCATTTTGCTGTGGTGTTCATGGTGCACTATATTGCCTAGCAATACCTTTGGACTCACAAAAACTGTATAGGATATGGTTTTTAAACTCAGTTCCATTGTTTGATCTTATCACCTTAACTTTTGTGTTGGATTGGTTTTCTATCTTAAGAATAAATGGCTTAACCAGCTCAGCAGTTTCATCTTTAGACCTAAGAAAGTAAACCCAAGAAAATCTGTTGAAATCATCAACAATGACTAAACAGTAAGCCCTTTTATTCAAACTCAAAACAGATGTTGGACCAAATAGATCCATATGAATCAGATGAAGAGCAGCTAAAGATTGAATTTACTTCTTTTGCCTTATGAGAAGTTTTGTGTTGCTTGCCTTTAAGACATGCTACACAATGATCATGACATATGAACTCCTTTTGTGGTAAACCTCTTACCAAGTTCTTTTTGACTAAAACATTCATGGATTTGAAGTTCATGTGACACATCCTTCTGTGCCAAAGAGCAGACTCGTTGGATGATGCTTTGGTATCAAACAGCTTAAAGTACTTGATTTGGATAATAGTTCCATGTCCAAACAGTATACATTGTCCTTTCTTGGTGTTCTCAGTGAAACAAGATTTTCAGGAATTGTAAAGTCTTTTGAAAGGACAATGCACTCAGAATCTGTTACTAGAACAACATTTTGTTTCTCACTGATTTGAGACACACTCAATAAGTTATACTTAAGCTGTTCAACATACAAAACATCATTGAAAATCATGTTGCCTGCATTAACAGTACCTTTACCTGTAACCTTACCTCCTTTGGAGTTTCCTCCAAATGCAACAAACCCTCCTTCAAAGCCTTTGAAATTTGACAAGCACTCAGAATTTCCTGTCATGTGCCTAGAGCATCCAATGTCCAAATGCCATCTTGTTTTATGTTGTGACCTGTGGTTGCCCTGCACAAATAAAAGCTTAGTTAGTGGTGGAGTAAACCCAAACCAAGTTGGTTTTGGGTTGTCCTTGTGCATTGACATGACTAAATACTGTTTTTGACTTCTTATACTTAGTGAGATCCATTGATGGATTTTGTGGGGAATATTTAGTTAGTACATGAGGTATCCAGATATTTTGTTCATCCTTTGCTTTAACAGTCTCAGATGATCTGTTACCAGTTCCAATTTTATGCTTAGCAGTTTGAACTGTGTTATTAGTGCTAACAGCTTCAGAATTTGCACTAACAGTTTCAACACTAGACTTAGCAGTTTGAACATTTGTATTAAGAGTTTGATCTGAGGATTTGTCTTTAACACACCATATTTGTTTAAAACTTGATTTAGGCTTTGCCAAAACTTGTTTTTGGTATGTGGACTATTTTTTATTGACTTTTGAGAACCTAGGATCAACTGTTTTCTTTGGAACTGTTGCAGCAGGAAGTTTGGCCTTTGAATTTTTTAAATTTGTCTTTTTATGAATCACAGTGTGTTTTGCAACAGATGGTTTATAAAAGCTATCCCTAGGCAAGTGATTTTTCCTGCCACAATGGAAGCATTTTTTGACTGTTTGGATTGGAGAACCAGTTTTATTGAATAATATCTGGTTCTTGTTCCTTTGATTTCCGCTTACCTGCTGTTGTTTGGGAAACTTTTGGACACCATGCTTTTGGCATGTGCAGAGTGGAACATTTTTACCCCTTTTATTACCTTTTGAGGAAGATGCAGTGTTACAGTTAGAAGGTACAGAAACATGTGGAGCAGCATTGCATACACTCATCTTCTCCTTACCTTTCTTATTGGGGATTTGTATTACTATAGGTGCCCTCATTGTTTTGTGTTCTTTCTCAACTTTTGTGCACTCACAGTCTCTATTTTGAATTAGATCTTCTTTAGATTCAAGACTGTTTTCAAGGACAGGATCTGCAGTGGTCATAGACTCATCTAATGGTTTATTAACAAGCCTATCAGCAACTTCACCCATTGGATGAATGTATTTGTTGTTGTATGGAGGTGGAGTGGCTCTGTATCCTATGCCTTCTTTCGGATTGAGCTAAGGTTTTACCCTATCTTTAAATTGGACTTCCATTAGGTGTTCCAACTTTTGATTTGCCAATTTGAAATTTCCTAGATCTATATTGACAGATTCTAGTTTCTTATTAGCCTCTAACACCTTTTGTTCAGTCTCATCTAATTTTTTATTTAGGGATTCTATTTTCTTATTTAGCTCCTTTTTCTCCCACTCATGATATGTTCTATCATGTCCTATTTGAATTTCATTATCCTTATAATCAGTGATCTATTTTTTAAGATCTTCTATAGCCTGCATGTGTTCATCTCTCCTTTCTTCCATCTTAGCTAGAGTTTTACACATGCGCTCATAATGATCTCTGTACTTTTTAACCATATTTTTGCATGTTTAAGAGCAGAGTTTAGAATTTACCTCAGATGGTAGTTCAGTGGAGGTGATATTTGATGTTTCTGCCATTAGAGCTTGATTTTGAAAATCTTCCCCTGTCTGATCACTCCAGTCAAACACATTGTCTTCTTGAGAGACAAGTGCTTGTGATGATGAAGCCTGATTAGTCTGCTGAGTTCTTGGTTGCTGTTGACCTTGAGATCTGCATTCTATGGCAAAGTGGCCAAGCTTGTGACATTTAAAACACTCAACTTTTGACTTATCAAAAGCTGGTTTGCCTTCTGCTCTGGCTTGAAAGTTGGATCTGCCAGTTCTTTTCAGAAACCTTTTGGCCCTCATGGTGAGCATTGCATGTTGCCATTTCAGTGTTGTGATTATAAGAAAAAGATTTCTTTTTAGTGTCAATCTCAAATTCAAACACTCTCAGACTGTTGTACAGATCATCCAGCTCTATTTCATCAAGAGTGTCTTTTGTTCTCCATTAAGCAGCATAGACTGTCCACTCTTCACCAAGAGATCTAAGGAATATTCTGTTGACTTCATCTTGATTCAGGCTGACTTTTGCACTCTCCAATTCACTTATCAGTTTGTTAAACCTGTCAAAGATTTGAGTAAGGTTTTCATTCTTGCCACCAGAAAAGTTCTCATATTGCTGTTTCAAGAGATCCTTTTGATTTCTCTTGGTACTGACATTCCCAGCAAATCTTTTCTATAAAGCAATCCAAAGAGAATGAGCAGTATAAAACTTTTTAAACTGATGTTGATAAGCAATAGGAATGGCTATTTGTAGAAGTGTAAGAGCTTTCACTTCATTCATTCTAGCCTTTCTTTCAAGTTCAGTTTTTGGAGGAGTTTTGATAGGTTTGCCATCAGCATCAAGTTCAGGATCAACTGCAGGAGGAAAGTCAACAGCTTCCCATATGGCATAATCAATGAATTGAATATGCTGTTGAATCCTGAGTTTCCACATCTCAAACTCAGTGTGCTTGAGCATAGGCACTTTGAGTCATTGCCCAGATCCACTACTGCTATTATCAAATTCCATTGCAGAAAATTAAAAATTTTAAAAAAAGCTTCTGACTTTGAAAACAAAGAGCAACCTGTCTCTGATACCACTTGTCAGGATCAGAATGTTACTACCTAAGATTAACTGGTTTGAATTGATCAGAGTATAAACCAATAATCTTGTATTGAATCAATGTCCAATTAAGAAGTTTGCGGAATAACACTAAATTGTTTTAATAAAAACTTTCAGAATCAATAGCAAATAAATATAATTGAATAAACAAAATTGCTTGTATTGCTGAACTCAATGATTACAATCACCTCTAATCTGTTTGAATAGACGAAGAACACAAATTATTCTTAGGGTTTTACAACCTTAGAGGCTTATGAAAACATAAACAACAAGCAAATACAAACTTGAACATGCAGTAAACTTGTTACAATAGAAAAACCTATTCTAAGTATTTATAATGCTTTCTGATTTGTTTCCTTGAAGGACTCTGACTTCTCTGATAGTAGATATGCTGGAATCTTCGTGTAAGTATCTCTTCCTGAATATCAGCACTTTCTGTTTATGAAACTGTTGAGCAACTTGAATCACTGAGCAGCTTGAACAGAGCAGCTTGAATGATTTTACTCTGGCAGCTTGAACTTTTACACTAGCAGCTCGAACTTCTTCAACTAGCAGCTTGAACTTTGTACTTACACAGGAAATCTACTAACAGTTTGAGAAATCTAACTAACAGCTTGAACTACTTAGAATATTTCCCAACAATCTCCCCCTAACTTAAATTCTTTACACAAGACTTTAAGTTCTATACAAATAAGGAAATAAAACAAAGTAAAACTGTTATTTACAAACCAAGGCTTCCGAAAACTTACAACTGTGCAAGTTTCTGATTGACTGCCTTCAAAAATTCTTTCTTCAGATCTTCTTTATCACAATATATCCTCATTGAGCTCATCAGAAGTAACCAAGCCTTTGGAAGATCATATAATTCAAAATTGAAGTACATACCGGATCCATTTACAAATTTGAGTCTGTATGTCTTTGATTTGACAAACAGATCAACTTGTGCAATCTTCATCTCCTTGGCATCTTCTGTATCTTTCCTTATTGACTCAGGATCAAAAATGTTCTTCAGATCTTTGATAGCTTGCTTGACTTGTGGAAGAGAGGATCTGACTTGAGTCACAGACCCAATATGATGCATTCTTGTAAGCTCATCTCTGGTCATCCCTTGAACTATATGCATTAAGCTCTTATACTCTTCCTCAGGACCAGAATCTCTTCTTACTACAAAATGATATCTTAAGTCAATGTTGTCCATTGGCTTAGCATACCAGTAAGTAATAAGAGGTTTTGTGAAGTCATGCTGATCTAAGGACTTCTCAATATCCATCACTTTTTGCAGCTGATGCTCAAACAGTATCCCTTTTACCTGATCAAGCTTTGCCTGTGAAATTGTATCTGATTGAAGATTAGAAGCAGCAGCTTGAACAGAAGGAGCAGAATCACTCACATCAGCTTGAGCATTACATATGCCAGCTTGAACTGGTTCTTGTTGACTTTGGACTTCGTGGGAGACTTTGGCTACCTTACGTTTTTCCATCTCTTTGTCATGGATGTCTTGCAGCCTCTCTGTACACATGGACTGAGCCATCTTCTTTAGAATACCAGCTGAAAAGGCAAAATTGATTAATAACTTTCTATGCTCAGCCTTTGAATTCCCTGATGGCATTTTCCTTTTCCTTTCATTTTGCTTGACCACAAACCCTCTTAGGTAATCACCTAAGGTTTCATCATCTTGCATTGGGACATGGGTTTGCTGGTCTAAAGCCTGATCTTGTTCTTCTGCTATCTTTCTGGCAATTTCAGCATCATAGGCAATTCGGGCTTCTCCAGAGGAAAATTTGTGCTTTGGAGACTCAATGAGAATGCCCTTGCCCTTATCCTTGGTTGCAGAAGATGTAGCTTAGACTGTACTGATGGGAGACTGACTGGCTTCTCTGATAACAACTCCTGTTTCTCTTGTAGGAGCAGCTTGAGTTTCATGGCTAACAGCTTGAGCAGCTGTTGGGACTGCTAGCCTAAAATCTTGGACTGCTGGAGTAGGAGCTGCATGGACTGATGGAGGGATCTCCTGATTCTCCCTATTTTTGGATGCATTGGTTTGGTCAGGAGGACCTACAACCTTTGCCAAGTGGGTTCGAATCAGTTGCTCTAATTTAATGATCTTATTTCCAAAGAGGGTGAACCCCTAATGGAGATAATCCATTCTCTGATTTTGAGCAGCTTCAGTCTGTCTGAGTGAAATGATTTGTGCCCCCTGTGCAACAATGATGGACTGATAGTATTCCAACATTGCAACAAGAGGTTGCAGCTGAGGATCCGTCAAAAGCATAAGTTGCAGACTCGCCTCAAGATCAGCAAACGAATGTGGTGCTTGTGATCTATCGCTTGTAGGAATTCCAAAAGTAGAAACTTCTTGGCCCCTCTGTTCTTGGTACTGGGGACTTCCAGATGGTGCTTGCACACCTTCTGTTGCCGTGGGCGTGGTCTTATTGATGTTGACACTGTCCTGTGCCTCTTGTGCAGAAGCAACAGTAGTGTCAGCCACAAAACCCATATGGACATCCTCTGTTGGGATGTCCACCTCCAAATTGAGGTTGGGAGTGTCCTCAATGGGTGCCCTTTGGATATTCTGTGCAGAAGTGTCCTCCTGCACGGGGATATTTGGCTCTTGTAAGAGGGTTGAGGAGGAAGGAGCTCCTGAACCTCTTTTTCTTTTTTATAATATGAGTGGGGATGCGGGTTTAACAATAGGAACAGAAGGCATTTGAGTATCATGAGGAGTGGGTTGGGGTCCTGGGGGTGAAGCAGTAATGTTAGGCTGAGCCTGCTCAAGACCCTCTCCTCTGTTTCTTGGAATGATGCCCAACATTGCAGAAAGCAATGGGACATCGACACTCACAAAATTAGCACTTGGCTTTAAAAGCTTTTTTATAGATGATAAAGAGTGCCTATGGGAAACATGTATCCTTTTATGTATATAAAAATTATTGCAGGACTTTGCAATTATTTCAGCCAAAAATCTTGGATACATCAAAAATTTCCCATTCTTTAGGGAATGATGCCTTAACATTCCATGAAAAATCATGTTAGAAAAGTTGAACTGTTGGCCCGTTGATAAACACACTAAGGCAATGGCTATATTTGAAGAAAATTCTGACCAACCAGTTCTTTTTGGGCTTATACACTGCTGAATAATATGTACGAGATACTTCCACTTAGGGGCAAAACTAGACTTAAAGAAAGTATAAGATTCAGTAGGGCCCCTATACCCTATAGCAAAAAGGCCTTCATGTAAGGCAATAAGAGATAAGTCGGTTATACTTGTGGCATCTTGAAGATGCAGATGTTGGCGAATGGATTCCTGAGTGACATTAGTAATGTTGCCATCGATTTTGGATGTCAAAGACGAGACGCCATTGATGGCTTTGAGGGAGGCATGTTTCCAGAACTGTACAATATGAGAGATGTAGATGGTGGGATTGATATTGAGGGCATGATGGATATGGGAACTTCGAAGGAAGTCCATCATGTCATGGAATTCTTGAAGGTCAGTGTGTTTGAGAGAGTTGGGTAGTGACAAACTCCATTGACAATCAAACGGTGATTTTAGGGTTTCAGTGATGTGCGTGGGAATTGCTCAGTAAATCGAAGAAAGGTTGTGGAAGATATTTTGCAACTGGTAGTTACAATAGAACGAAACTGGAACCTTTAAAGGTTTCGAAAATATCCAAACCCGCGCACACACTTATGGAAGTTACCAACTTACCCTGCACACTTTGACAGATCAAGTGAAACAACTTACAGTCCGAGAAAATGAACTAGCCGCTTGAGAAAATACTCAAGCTGTTAGTTGAAAATTAAGCAACTGCTAATGAAACGGTGACTCCCCCTTAATCAAGCATATGTAATAGATATAATTTTCATAGAATAAGAGAGAATAAAGAAAAACAAATTAATCCATATTAACCATGCCAATATTTGATACTAGGAAGGTGAATCTTCCTACATGAAATGGTTTTGTAAATAGATCAGCTCACTGATCATCAGTATGAATTTTGGTAACTTGGATTAATTTCTTCTCATTACAGTCCCTTATAAAATGAAATCTAATGTCTATATTCTTTGTTTTTTGGGAAATTTCACTGGATTTTGTACAATGGTAATTGCACTTGAGTTGTCAATGTAAATGGGAGTGGATAAGAAATTCATACCATAGTCTCTCAGCAGATTCTGAATCCACATCACTAGGGAGCAGCAACTTGCAGCTGCTACATATTGTGCTTCAGTAGATGAAGTGGAGACATTTGTTTGCTTTTTGCACTGCCAAGAGACCAATCTTGCTCCAAGATATTGACATCCCCCAGTTGTAGATTTTCTGTCAATGTTGCATCCTCCATAATCACTGTCAGAATAGGCTGTTAATTCAAGAGGAGACTCTTTAGGATACCAGAGGCCCAAATGTGGTTGGCCTTTGACATATCTAAAGATTCTCTTAACAGCAACCAGATGGGAGTCCTTTGCAGAACATTGGAACCTGGCACAAACACAAACAGCAAACATAATATCAGGTCTAGAAGTTGTTAGATACATAAGAGATCCTATAAGGGATCTGTAAAGATGAATGTCCACATCTATTCCATCTTTGTCCGTATGAAGCTGCTTGTGAGGATCCATTGGAGTACTTGCAACTTTAGTATCTTTGTACCCAAACTTTTCCAGTATGTCTTTAACATACTTTGAGTGACTTATGAAGAGTCCTGTGGGCTTCTGCTTGACCTGCAATCCTAGAAAGAAGGTGAGTTCTCCCATTGAACTCATTTGAAACTTTTTGTGCATCAAAGCCTCAAACTCTTTGCACAGACTGTCATTGGTTGACCCAAAGATAATATCATCAACGTTTATCTGTACAAGCAGAATCTCAGATTTGATGGACTTTGTGAATAATGTTTTATCCAGAGTACCTCTCTTGAATCCATGCTCTAGGGGCTTGGTGGAGTCCATACAGAGCCTTGTCTAGTTTGTAGACTCTGTCTGGATACTTGTAGTCCTCAAATCCAGGAGGTTGACACACATAGACCTCTTATTAATTGTGCCAACTTCACATCCATTTGATACACTTTGAACCCTTTGAAGCTTGCATAAGCTAGGAACAGTCTGATGGCTTCAATTCTTGCCACTGGAGCATATACATCATCATAGTCTATTCCTTCCTCTTGAGTGTACCCTTGTGCTACTAGTCTTACTTTGTTCTTGATGACTATCCCTCTCTCATCCTTCTTGTTTCTGAACACCCATCTTGTACCAATGGCTCTCTTTCCTTTAGGAAGATCAACTAGTATCTATACATTCTGAATCTTGAATTGTAGAAGCTCTTCCTGTATTGCCTCAATCCAAGATGAATCTTTCAAAGCTTTCTGATGCCTTTTTAGGTTCTAGCTGTGACATGAAACAGGCATGTTCAAATGCAGCTAGACTAAATTCAGGAACTGCTTGTTCAGCAGCAGTAGTCTCCTTGTGAACCATTGTCCTTGTTTGCACAGGTGTGCGTGGATCACCCATTATTTGATTGAGAGGATGATACTTGTGAACCCTAAGTTTAGGCTCTCTATCTGTCTGGAAAGAGGTTCCAAGATTTGTAATATCTCCATCAGTACCAGTTGATGGTTCAGCTTGACTAGAATCTGGGACTGTTTCCCTTTGTGTTGGAGCTGTTCTCTCAGGACTTGGGATTTGCAATTCATTGTCTGGATTTGAATCATGTTGATCATTCAGAACCCCTGGAGGGTCACAAGACAGAAGTGGTATAACTGTATACTCATCCCATTTATTTGAATCTGCAGCAGTTTGAAACTTTGTGCCAACAGCTTGATCATTTGTGCCAGCAGCATGAGAATTTGCGTTGACAGCTTCAATCATGTTTTCATCAGATTCTGCAGTATACTCAACAAAGCTCAGAGAATTTGTTAGTGAATCTAAATCAAACAACCAATCAGGACCAGTGCCTTTGACATTTGCGGTATTTTCATTAAATTCAACATTGGCATTTTCTTCATTGGTTTCAGACACACTGTTATATACTCTATAGGCTTTGCTTTGATTTGAGTATCCTACAAAGAAACCTTCTTCAGCCTTACTTTCAAACTTCCCTAAGTGAGTCTTAGTGTGAAGAATGGTACATGGACAGCCAAAAGACTTGAAAAAGGCTATTAAGGGTAGTCTATTATGGAATACCTCATATGGAGTTTTCCCTTGTGATTGAACAACCTGAACCCTATTTAGAACATAACAGGATGTAGTGACAGATCCTGCCCAAAAGGTCATTGGCAGTTTTGAATCAGCTAGCATGGTTCTAGCAGCCTCAATTAATGATCTGTTCTTTCTTTCAGGTACACCATTTTGCTGTGGTGTTCTTGGTGCACTATATTGCCTAGCAATAGCTTTGGACTCACAAAAACTGTTTAGGATATGGTTTTTAAACTCAGTTCCATTGTCTGATCTTATCACCTTAACTTTTGAGTTGGATTGGTTTTCTATCTTAAGAATAAATGACTTAACCAGCTCAGCAGTTTCATCTTTAGACCTAAGAAAGTAAACCCAAGTAAATCTGGTGAAATCATCAACAATGACAAAACAGTAAGCCCTTTTATTCAAACTCAAAACAGATGTTGGATCAAATAGATCCATATGAATCAGATGAAGAGCATACGAAGATTAAATTTACTTCTTTGGCCTTATGAGAAGCTTTGTGTTGCTTGCCTTTAAGACATGCTACACAATGATCATCACATATGAACTCCTTTTGTGGTAAACCTCTTACCAAGTTCTTTTTGACTAAAACATTCATGGATTTGAAGTTCATGTGACACATCCTTCTGTGCCAAAGAGCAGACTCATTGGATGATGCTTTGGATATCAAACAACTTAAAGTACTTGATTTGGATAAAAGTTCTGTGTCGAAACAGTATACATTGTCCTTTCTTGGTGTTCTCAGTAAAACAAGATTTTCAGGAATTGTAAAGTCTTTTGAAAGGACAATGCACTGAGAATCTGTAAACAGAACAATATTTTGTTTGTCACAGATTTGAGACACACTCAATAAGTTATACATAAGCTGTTCAACATACAAAGCATCATTGAAAATCATGTTGCCTGCATTAACAGTACCTTTACTTGTAACCTTACCTCTTTTGGAGTTTCCTCCAAATGCAACAAACCCTCCTTCAAAGCCTTTTAAATTTGACAAGCACTCAGAATTGCCTGTCATGTGCCTAGAGCATCCACTTTCCAAATGCCATCTTGTTTTATGTTGTGACTTGTGATTGCCCTGCACAAATAAAAGCTTAGTTAGTAGTGGAGTAAACCCAAACCAAGTTGGTTTTGGGTTGTCCTTGTGCATTGACATAACTAAATACAATTTTTGACTGCTTATACTTAGTGAGATCCATTGAGGGATTCTGTGGGGAATATTTAGTTAGTACATGAGGTATCCAGATATTTTGTTCATCCTTTGCTTTAACATTCTCAGATGATCCGTTACCAGTTCCAATTTTATGCTTAGCAGTTTGAACTGTGTTTTTAGTGCTAACAGCTTCAAAATTTGCACTAACAGTTTCAACACTAGACTTAACAGTTTGAACATTTGTATTAACAGTTTGATCTGAGGATTTCTCTTTAACACACCATATTTGTTTAAAACTTGATTTAGGCTTTGCCAAAACTTGTTTTTGGTACGTGGACTGTTTTTTATTGACTTTTGAGAACCCGTGATCATCTGTTTTCTTTGGAACTGTTGCAGCAGGAAGTTTGGCCTTCGAATTTTTTGAATTTTGAGAGTTTGTCTTTTTATGAATCACAGTTTGTATTGCAACAGATGGTTTATAAAAGCAATCCCTGGCCAAGTGATTTTTCCTGCCACAATGGAAGCATTTTTTGACTGTTTGGATTGGAGAACCAGTTTTATTGAATAATATCTGGTTCTTGTTCCTTTTGATTTCCCCTTACCTGCTGTTGTTTGGGAAACTTTTGGACACCATGCTTTTGGCATGTGCAGATTGGAACATTTTTACCCCTTTTATTACCTTTTGAGGAAGATGCAGTGTTACAGTTAGAAGGTACAGAAACCTGTGGAGCAGCATTGCATACACTCATCTTCTCCTTACCTTTCTTATTGGGGATTTGGATTTCTATAGGTGCACTTATTGTTTTGTGTTCTTTCTCAACTTCTGTGCACTCACAGTCTCTATTTTGAATCAGATCTTCTTTAGATTCAGGACTGTTTTCAAGGACAGGATCTACAGTGGTCATAGACTCGTCTAATGGTTCATTAACAAGCCTATCAGCAACTTCACTCATTGGATGAATGTATTTGTTGTTGTATGGAGGTGGAGTGGCTCTGTATCCTATGCCTTCTTTCGGATTGAGCTGAGATTTTACCCTATCTTTAAATTGGACTTCCATTAGGTGTTCCAGCTTTTGATTTGCCAATTTGAAATTTCCTAGATCTATATTGACAGATTCTAGTTTCTTATTAGTCTCTAACACCTTTTGTTCAGTCTCATCTAATTTTTTATTTAGGGATTCTATTTTCTTATTCAGCTCCTTTTTCTCCCACTAATGATTTGTTCTATCATGTCCCATTTGAATTTCATTATCCTTATAATCAGTGATCTGTTTTTCAAGATCTTCTATAGCCTGCATGTATTCATATTGCTTTCTTCCATCTTAGCTAGAGTTTTACACATGCTCTCATTATGATCTCTGTACTTTTTAACCATATTTTTGCATGTTTGAGAGCAGAGTTTAGAATTTACTTCAGATGGTAGTTCAGTGGAGGTGACATTTTATGTTTCTGCCATTAGAGCTTGATTTTGAAACTCTTCCTCTGTCTGATCACTCCAGTCAAACACATTGTCTTCTTGAGAGACAAGTGCTTGTGATGATGAAGCCTGATTAGTCTGCTGAGGTCTTGGTTGCTGTTGAGCTTGAGATCTGCATTCTCTGGCAAAGTGGACAAGCTTGTAACATTTAAAACACTCAACGTTTGACTTATCAAAAGCTGGTTTGCCTTCTGCTCTGCCTTGAAAGTTGGATCTGCCAGTTCTTTTCAGAAACCTTTTGGCCCTCATGGTAAGCATTGCATGTTGCCATTTCAGATCCATCTCTTCTAGATCATCTGGATGAATCTGTTCTAGATTATCAGCATTTAGAGCAAACAGTCCATCATTGGCAACAAAAGCTTCATAGTGAGCTTCAGTAGAGTTACTATCACCACCTGAAAAGGAATCACTGCAATTAGATTTTTCTGATGACAGTAGAGCAGTGTTGTGATTGTAAGAAAAGATATCTTTTTTGTGTCAATCTCAGTTTCAAACACTCTCAGACTATTGTACAGA
Source organism: Centrapalus pauciflorus (assembly GCA_020465985.1). NCBI lineage: Eukaryota > Viridiplantae > Streptophyta > Magnoliopsida > Asterales > Asteraceae > Centrapalus > Centrapalus pauciflorus. The sequence continues at coordinate 22,998 of JAANYP010002663.1, forward strand.
TCATCCAACTCTATTTCATCAAGAGTGTCTTTTGTTCTCCATTGAGCAGTATAGACTGTCCACTCTTCACCAAAAGATCTAAGGAATATTCTGTTGACTTCATCTTGATCCAGGCTGACTTTTGCACTCTCCAATTCACTTATCAGTTTGTTAAACCTGTCAAAGATTTGAGTAAGGTTTTCATTCTTGCCACCAGAAACGTTCTCATACTGCTGTTTCAAGAGATCCTTTTGATTTCTCTTGGTACTGGCATTCCCAGCAAATCTTTTCTCTAAAGCAATCCAAAGAGAATGAGCAGTATAAAACTTTTTAAACTGATGTTGATAAGCATTAAGAATGGCTATTTGTAGAAGTGTAAGAGCTTTCACTTCATTCATTCTAGCCTTTCTTTCAAGTTCAGGTTTTGGAGGTGTTTTGATAGGTTTGCCATCAACATCAGGTTCAGGATCAACTGCAGGAGGAAATTCTACAGCTTCCCATTTGGCATAATCAATGAATTGAATATGCTGTTGAATCATGAGTTTCCACATCTCAAACTCAGTGGGCTTGAGCATAGGCACTTTGAGTCCTTGCCCAGATCCACTACTGCTATTATCAAATTCCATTGGAGAAAATTAAAAAATTTTTTAAAAAAAAGCTTCTGACTTTGAAAACAAAGGGCAACCTGTCTCTGATACAACTTGTCAGGATCAGAATGTTACTACCTAAGATTAACTGGTTTGAATTGATCAGAGTATAAACCAATAGTCTTGTATTGAATCAAAGTCCAATTAAGAAGTTTGCGGAATAACACTTAAGTGTTTTAATAAAAACTTTCAGAATCAATAGCAAATAAATAGAATTGAATAAACAAAATTTCTTGTATTGCAGAACTCAATGATTACAATCACCTCTAATTTGTTTGATTAGACGAAGAACACAAATTGTTCTTAGGTTTTTACAACCTTAGAGGCTTATAAAAACTTAAACAAAAAGCAATTACAAACTTCAACGTGCAGAAAACTTGTTACAATAGAAAAACCTATTCTAAGTATTTATAATGCTTTCTGATTTGTTTCCTTGAAGGACTCTGACTTCTCTGATAGTACATATGCTGGAATCTTCGTGTAAATATCTCTTCATGAATATCAGCACTTTTCTGTTTATGAAACTATTGAGCAACTTGAATCACTGAGCACCTTGAACACAGCAGCTTGAATGATTTTACTCTGGCAGCTTGAACTTTTACACTAGCAGCTCGAACTTCTTCAACTAGCAGCTTGAACTTTGTACTTACACAGAAAATCTACTAACATTTGAGAAATCTAACTAACAGCTTGAACTACTTAAATATATCCCAACACAATTCTGGCCCCAGTCTTCCTCATCTTCAGACTCTTCATCAACCCAGTAATCTGTTGGTACACCTTGTTTGACGATAGCAGTCTAAGTGATCCTACATTGTGGTTTAGCAAGTGTTTGTTATATATGTTTATATATGGTTGATAGTTATTATTGTTTGTGTGTTTGAACTTGATGTAACGTATTAAAAGCAGTTCAAACATAAAGATCAAAGATAAAATCAATCATAAGGTAAAAACATAAGTTTCAATACTAAGTTGAGTATGTGAAATAGTAGATTCGAATTATATAAGGTTTGACATTCGAATTTGTGTCAGATTCGAATGTAGACCTAGATTCGAAGCTAGGCAGATTCGAGAGTGTCTATGAGGACAAACTCGAATGGGCCTTGGGCCAGATTTGAGTTTGGCCCATAACAGACTCGAATTAGCCTCTATAATTAGGGATAGACTCGATTAATGATTAGACTTTTTGAAGAATTCGTCAGTAATTAAGCATTAAGCGATCTCGAGTTTATCATCAGTGTTAGTGTCGTTTCGGAGAGAATCAGTTTGTAGGATCGTTCGTGTGTCGTTCGTTCAGCCTCTGATAGTCTCCGTGTTTCTGATTGAGAGTTGTTTCCGTCTACCCGTTAACGAGGATTCCGCACTCGTTGACGGTTCCGCGTCTAGATAGATCTCGTAGTGGTAGACCTTACAAGTGGTATCAGAGACTACGGAGTGTTCTTGGTGTTCTTCGTGTTCATCTAGATACATTCTAGGTTTCTTGACGCTTTTGGACGGTTTTACTCTCAAAATCGTGTTTTTCGTGTTCGTCGAGCTTAGCAAATAGTAATCCGGGAAATACTTTGTGGTTTTTCACGTTTTTGATCGAAATCAATATTTTTCATTGCAAAAATATTGATTTAATCTTTAAAACGTTAAAAAATCAAAGTGTTAGCCGTTTTTTCGAGTTTGCGGCGCTCGAATCTATTAGGGGTAATTAGGGTTACACTTAGTCTCGAGTCTAACCAAATACGCTCCTTTCGAGTCTGATACAGAGGGTTTTCGAATCTAATTCGAGTTTGTACTAGTTTCGAATAGCGTCTCGAGTCTACTTACATTCGAGTTTAATTCGAGTTTGGTCTAGTATCGAATAGGGTTCGAATCTGCTGTGTCTTCGAGTTTGCACTGACCTTCGAATCTGAGGAATTTCGAATCTGTCATCAGTTTCGAATTTAATTGACTTACAACACTTAATCGAATTTAATCCCAAATAAATTGGAATCTAATTATATTCGAATCTACCTAGATTCGAAAGAATTAATTCAAATTAGTTTCGAATTAAATTAATTAAGTTCAAATTCAATTACTTTTGAAAAGATGTCAAATCTTCAAAAATTCCTGGAAATGGACCCCGAGGTCGGGAAGGCAAACACTCCGCCTAAGCTGATGAAAATCAAGGACTATTACTGGTGGAAAGATCGGTTTACCGATTTCGTGCGTTTTAATGATATGCGCATGTGGGTATGTATCGACGAAGGATACATTCCACCAGTTTCTGAAGTTGAAGGCCGTCAGAAAGTCTTGTCATACCAAATGATGAAGGAGGATGATAAGAAATTGTATGAGGCCGAAAACAAAGCTTTCTCGATGATTAGAATGGCGTTGCCTCAGGATATACTGCACACATTTAGGACTCAAAAGACATCGAAGGAACTTTGGGAGTCTCTAGAAAAGAGGTGTGAGGGTAATCCTAGGGTTCGTAGAAAGCGTACAGAGCTGTTAAAACAACAGTTTGCGATCTTCAAGGCGTTAAATGATGAGCAGCTGGATGACACCATCACCCGGTTCTATCATCTGTTGACGGAGCTTGAGAGTCACGGGATTGAGTATACTGACACCGACAAGAACAATAAGCTTCTTGATGCCATACCAGCCAAATGGGCTATGTATGTGGCAATGATAAAGCTAAATGAGGATAAGTATTATACCCAATCTCTGGAGGATATCGTGGGAACGTTGAGAGCATATCACTTCGAGCTACTGAAGGCCGCAACTGATTACGAACAAGTCCAGAATCCAGCGATGTATTTTGGAAAGTCAACAAAACCTTCAGCAACCGCCGATCTGAAGACTGCTACAGCGTTTTTCACCGGAGAAACGTCGTCACCAGCAGAGACTGATGACACGTTGAATCGAGCGTTCTTAGGATTAGGAAGATCGGAAGAATCGCAACCTCAAGTACAACAGGCATCGACATCTCTGAGCTATTCGAAGATGCCCATGAGCGCAAAATCAGCGGAAGAACATTTGAATCTGCTTGCTTCCTTTGTGGCCGCTTACGGGAACTGTGTTCAAGGGAAGATTAACGATCCTGCTCTCTGGGATGAAGACTACGATCAGGTCGACCCTGACGATCTTGAGGAAATGGATCTCAAATGGCAACTGGCCATGGTAACCCAACGGGTTAAGAGATTCACCAAGAGAACTGGAAGGAATTTGACGATGAACAACAAGGGGATTGGATTTGATAAGTCCAAGGTAAAGTGTTACAACTGTCAAGGTCTGGGACACTTCGCCAGAGAATGTCAGAGGCCGAAGGTAGAAACGTACCAAGGGCAGAGTCAGCATCAGGGACAGTTTCAGAATCAGTTTCAACAACGATACCTACCAAGTTCATCTAACGGTCAAGCCAACCTAGCTGGTCTACTATCCAATGTCACTTCAGACAGACAGCTAGATGGTACTTATGACTGGAGCTCACATCCAGAATCAAATGCTCGGGCTTTTATGGCCGAAGTCACGGAGACTGGGTGTGAAGGGGAAGAACAGACCACAAGGGAAAACAGTCCGATGTGGGTGGAGAAGACGAATGATCAGACAGTTCTGGAGTTTGCTGCTAAAATGGCCAATGTAGAATCCGACCACACAAAGGTTAGTCTGACTTACTCTCTTTTCCATGAGTTATGTGTATTGTGTGTTAATTCGAATGACAGGTTAAATCTAGTCTTAGAATCACAAAAAACCATAACTGCTCAAAATGAGTCGTTAAAAATTGAAAATGCTAGCCTAAACGATATTAAGCAAGATCTTAAAGAAAAACTTAAGGCTGATGCTCAAGATGTAATCGTTCTAAAAGACAAACTGAGTGAGCAGTGTGTTAGAATAGAGCTTATGTATGAGCATGTAGAGGCCTTGACCAAAAATCTTAAGGACAAAGACATAGAGCTAGCCGAAACAAAGGTAAAGGTAGCAGAGGCAAACAGTAAGCTAGAGAAGTTTAGAAATTCAAGCCTAAATCTAGGGAAAGTTTTAGATGCCCAAAGACAGACTAAAAAGCATGTAGGTCTAGGATTTCATGAAATTCCTCCACCTTTTAATGCAAACTATGTGCCTCAGCCTCAGGAGAAAACTGACAAATCAGTAGACTTAGAGGACACACCTGAACCTATATCTGAGCCTATAGTAGAAAATACACCTAAGGTGGCTGACACAACTGTCAAGGTTAAGAAAGTCAAATTTGTGACTTCCTCCAGTGAAACACCTGCAGGAAAACATAAAATTGATTGGGCTGATCAGGACGATGAGCCAGTCGCCATAGATGTACAAAAGGACCAAGACACTAGTGAGACACCTAAGTCTAAGGGTACACACAAAAAGTCCATAGATAAGATGTCTTGCTTCAGATGTCATGAGAAGGGGCATGTTGCTTCTCACTGTCCACTTAGGAAAGCCGAAGTTACACCTAAGACAGTGAACCCAACACCTGTTAAGCCCTCAACAAATGTGGCGAGCACTAGTAGTTCTCAAAGTACCGAGAAAACTGTGCAGGCCGCACCAAAACCTGTTGTGAAACATACACCGGTAAAGGTTGGACCAAAGGAAGTGATTAGGACAAATTCACCGAATCATGTCATTAATCAATCTAGGTCAGCACCTCAACAAGTCTATAGGAGCACAACACCTAGCAGGGCACACACTCCAGTTAGGTCTCATACTCCAGTTAGACAATACGCACCGGTAAGAGCTCAGGGATCACAGTCCGAAATGCAATATAATCGTAATTATTCTAGAGCTCCACAACAAATGCCTACTCAAAGGCAAAGAGTGAATTTACATCACTCGGCACCACAACAAACTCCTGTTCAACGACCCAAGTCACCTGAAAGGCGAGATGGGTATTTGAAAGAGTTTAAGTATGTGGACGAGAATGGTATAACCAAGTCAGTTATGGCTTGGGTTCCCCGTGATAACTAACCTATTTTCTTTCATGTGCAGGAGATTACCACAGGTCCAAACAACAAGTGGTTCGTCGACAGTGGATGCTCCAGGCACATGACTGGGGAACGAAGTCTCCTTACAGACTTCAAGGGTGGGAATCGGGGGTTTGTATCATTCGCCGGTAACAAAGGAGGAAACATCACGGGTACCGGAGTGGTCACTAATGGGACAATTAAGTTGGACCAAGTTTATCACGTTGATAAACTGGTTCACAATCTCATTAGTGTATCTCAAATCTGTGATAAGAAGAATTCAGTGTTGTTCACTGACACTGAAGCGTTAGTGCTAAAACCGGGATTCAAGATCCTGAAGAATGGTTATTGATGCAGGCACCAAGGAAGAATGACTTGTACATGCTTGATATGAACAAGCCGACTTCGATGGGGCCAATTTGTTTATTATCCGAAGCTTCGGAGACGGAATCGGTACTGTGGCACAGACGCATGGCTCACTTGCACCTAAGAAAAATGAACTACATAACTAAGAATGGAGTGGTGCAAGGTGTGCCTATGAAGAGCTTTCAGTTCGAGGACAAGTGTCTAACGTGCAAGAAGGGCAAACAACATAAGAAGACACACAAGTCCAAGACACAGAACTCGATAACCTCAACATTCAATTTGTTGCATATGGATCTTTTCGGTCCAATCAACAAAAGGAGTATAGGAGGTAGTTGGTTTTTTTTAGTTATCACTGACGATTACTCATGATTTTCTTGGGTTTTCTTTCTAGGTACAAAGGACGAGACGGCTTCCAAGCTCATTGGGTTCTTAGACCAAGTGGAGAATTCCTACAGAACAAGGGTTAAAAGGTTACGTAGTGATAATGGAACTGAGTTCAAAAACACTATAATTGGTGTATATTGCCTATCAAAGGGCATAGTGCATCAATTCAGTGCACCATATGAGCCTCAACAAAATGGGGTGGCCGAACGTAAAAACAGGACACTGATTGAGGCAGCTAGGACTATGTTGTCGGATTCAAAGCTTCCTACCATGTTTTGGGGGGAGGCAGTGAATACCGCATGTCACATTTTAAACAGAGTCCTAACTGTCAAATCTTTGAACAAAACATGTTATGAAATTTTGAATAAACGGCCACCTAATTTAACTGGATTCGAACCGTTTGGGGTACCATGCACTTTACTGCGAACAAAACATCAACCGAAGTTTGGTGAAAAGGCTGACGAAGGATACTTCCTAGGTTATGTGCCGAACTCACCAAACAAACAGGTTTTTAATAAAACAAATGGTACAGTGGAAATTGTGTATAACATTGAAGTCACAAGTTATACACATGAACCCCAAACTGGTCCGGAATGGATATTTGACTATGATAAATTATTTGAGTCATTTAACATTCCTTTGGATGGTAATACAGGTACAATCGAAAAGGACATGGCGACGTTGCATCTGAATGACGATGGCCATATCTTTCCGAGAAATACGTTTGAATCGACATCCGAGCCTACTGCGACTGTAGATGGATCTCCAGAAGTTGCTGATCCAGAAGCACCTACCACTAAGAATCAGACTCAAGCATCAAGTTCCAACTCTGAGGAAAACGTCCATGAGGAGGAAAATGTAGAAACTGAGCCTGTTCCCCCATTAGGTGAAATAGGATCTAACTTAGGAGATAATCTAAGGGTTGATGAGATAGAGACCTCTAGGATTAACAAGAACAATCCTATAGAAAGCATCATAGGAAATCCTAACGAGGGTGTGAGGACTAGGAGTAGTGTAAATAACAACACTGTGTTGTTGTCGATGATAAACGACTCCGAGGCATATCATACTTGTCTCTATTCGTGTTTCATATCGCAAGTAGAGCCTAAGAATGTGCAAATGGCACTTAAGGATAACTCCTGGGTTGAAGCGATGCAGGAAGAACTCTCGCAGTTTAGGAAACTAGAAGTGTGGGAGTTAGTTCCATTACATCGAGGGGAAGTTGCCATAGGAACCAAATGGGTTTTTAAGTGCAAGAGAGACGATCGGGGTATAGTCACGCGCAACAAGGCTAGGCTAGTTGTAAAGGGTTTCAACCAAGAGGAGGGAATCGATTACAACGAGGTATTTGCACCAGTAGCAAGGCTGGAAGCCATTAGGTTGTTTCTAGCGTTTGCCTCCTTCAAGGGATTTAAGGTATATCAATTAGATGTTAAGAGTGCTTTCCTATATGGGAAAGTGAAGGAGTTGGTGTATGTAGAACAACCGCCCAGATTTACAGATCCAAAATATCCTGATAGAGTATATCGCTTAGATAAGGCTCTATATGGATTGCATCAGGCACCAAGGGCGTGGTATGAGACTCTATCCAACCATTTATTAGAGAACGGATTTGAAAGGGGTAGGATAGATAGTACTCTGTTTGTTAAGAGGAAGGGAGAACATTTTATCTTGGTACAAGTGTACGTCGATGATATCATTTTTGGATCATCAGACGAACAGATGTGCAAAGATTTCGAGAAGGTGATGAAGTCGAAATTCGAGATGAGTGCTATGGGAGAGTTAAATTTCTTTTCGGGGTTACAAGTTAACCAGAAGAAGGAAGGGATGTTTATCCATCAGACGAAGTATGTCATGACATATTGGAGCGTTTCGGGATGGAAGGAACAAAATTGACTGCCCATTTCAGCACGCCGATTCAAGTGAATCACAATCTCGGACCGGGTACTGAAAGTGATACCGATGTGGATCCGACATTATATCGGGCCATGATTGGATCACTTATGTATTTAACTGCTTCAAGACCTGACATAATGTTTGCTGTGTGTATTTGTGCTAGGTTTCAAGCGAATCCGAAGGAGATGCATATGAAAGCTGTGAAGCGGATTCTACGATACCTCAAGTCGAAACCGAAGCTGGGACTTTGGTATCACGCGGAGGGAGATCTAGAGTTGGAGGCGTTCACGGATTCTGACTACGGAGGATGCAGCTTGACGCGCAAATCAACAACTGGAGGTTGTCAGTTCCTAGGAGGGAGATTGGTATCCTGGCAATGCAAGAAACAAACATCGGTAGCCGTGTCAACGTGCGAGGCCGAGTATGTTGCTGCTGGTAGTTGCTGCTCACAGGTTCTGTGGATACAACAACAATTGCGGGATTACGGTTTGGCTTACACTCAAACTCCTATTAGGATAGATAATCAGTCTACTATCTCTATAACTAATAATCCAGTTAAACACAACAAAACAAAGCACATAGACATTAGGCATCATTTTATTCGTGATTGTGCTGAAAAGAACTTAATCAAATTGGTAAAAGTGGCAACAGAATATAATAATGCAGATTTATTTACCAAAGCATTTGATAAGTCACGGTTTAAATATTTAATTCAACTAAATGGAATGCGCAACCCAGAGTAATTTGGCCTTAGTAGTAGTTAATTTTCTTTTATAGCTGTAGTATTTCTTTCTTTTTACAGTAAGTCTGCTAATTTAGGATGGTTTCTATTTTTAGTAAGTTTCTATTTTTAGTAGGTTAGTAGGTTATCTTATTTTATTGCTATTTCTTATGAAAAACAAAAGAAAAAAGAGAGAAAATTATAAAAATACAAAAAAGAAAAAGAGAATATCAGAAAAAAGAGTTAAGTCTTAGAAGCATAGGTTCAAAGTGACGAAAATTAGCACAGTCGTTACAAACTCTAAGTGTTTAGGCTTTCACACATAATGCAACTAAATTCTAAGTGTTATACTTTAGTTTAGTTTGATGTGTTGGTAGGCATAATACATATAGGGAGTCACAACGCAAATAAAATATTCAAGAAAAAGTCAAGCGTGTCACTAACTTAGATGTACGACCAATCGGTCTTAATTTTTATGTACAAGACACACAAACTTTGAGTCTAAATGAGGTATGCAAACTTTCTGGGGATGTATGGCAACATCAAATACATCTTAAAATGGAAAGAATAGAAAAATCATACAAAACTGAGAGTCGAAAACATGTAACTCTGTTGTACGTAAGTACAGACCTGTTGCCTCTGTTTAGATTCGGGTTAGCAAGATATGTCGCTTTGTTGTACGTCGGTACACACCTGTCACCACTGTCTTGCTAGCTTTAAGAATAAACCTTAAGTCAAACTAAGACACTTTGTTGTATGAAAATACAGACCTGTGTCCGATGTTTGTCTTTTAAAGAAAGTTTGCAAATACCAACAAGTTAGAATCTTTGTCTGTGTGCCTTGATCATAAAAGTATGTCTATGTCTGAGTCACGTAAGATAATTTCATGATAAATAAAAATGCCAAGGGATATTCCAAAATTTAGAATGTTTAAAGGGGTAAAATACCAACAATCGGCTAAATGGGTATTTCACGACAAACAATCAAAGGAATCAAAAATTCCTAAGTGTGAAAGTTTAAGTACTGAAAGTGAGTCTCTGACATCGCTATCTGATTGAACCTTTCATTGACTATACTCATCAAAAATATTTTGTATACCGTTTAGCTTAGGTTGTAAATTTTAATAAGTATAGCTTAAGTCTAAGTTAAATTTTTTGGTCAAAATTTTTATTTTATTTTACCTTAGTTTATTTTATTTTATTTTTTACTTAGGTAAAAGGTCAAAAATTACTGAGGGTGCATTCACAGTTGGATAAAATAAACACAGCGTGAAAAATCTTGTTCTTAGGGTAAAAGAGTTGGCATAGTTTATCTTGTTAAACAATACCGTTGAAAAGGTTGAAAAAGTTAGGACAGACTCGAAACTGGGTTTTCGAATCTGTCAGTAGATTCGAGTCTGGCCATAGATTCGAAGGTTGGTGTTATAAATAGGTAACAGTTCTTGTCATTACTTCTATCTGTTTTCGAATCTACTTCCTCGAATCTATCTTGGCGACCTCGAATCTATTCCTCGAATCTACCGATAAGCCAAAATCATCGAATTTTTGAAGGTTTATGGGTCTAAGTTGTGTTTTTCAAAATTACAAACTTTGGACCAGTAAATAGTCAAATTAAATACATATATCAGTGATTAGAACCTAGTTGGACTATGTATGTGATTTTCTAAGTTCAAAAAGGTTAAAATCATGGGTTTTTGATGAAGCATTGAGATGTCGACTGTTCGAATCTGTTCATGGATTTTTTCAAGTTTGTCAGTAAACTCGAGGAGCCCATGACATTCGAATCTGTCATCAAACTCGAAAAGTGGTTTATTCGAATCTGTCAATTCGAATTTGTCATTTTATTTGTATTAATTAAACCTGTAGAAATTTAATTGTGTTGGATTTTGTACTTAAACAAGTTCAAAATAAAACAAATTTGAATTTAAACAAGTTTATTGATTTTTAATGAATCTAATAGTTTATTTATTGTGCAGATATGGCTGTACGAGCTTTCGTGCCGAAGCATAATATGGTCATTCCCTATGATCATTATATCCCTGAGGCGCAGGGATTTCGTCAAATGATGGATTTTCTTGTTGAATCTAGGATAGCTTTTTCTTTATCTCACAATATTCAGATTGTAATTCCATATGTTCGTCAATTTTATGATCATCTTCAGGTGGACTGCTCTGTCACCCCGACAGTGCTAAGAACTAGAATAGCTGGCCAACCGCTAGTGTTTTCTGCGGATATGTTGCGTCAGGTGTTGCAGCTGGGTTCACAGGAAGAGGAGTCTGGGCCTATCGACTTTCCTTTGAGTATTAGGCAAGCGGCCTTTCAGAGAATGGGTTATAGTCTAGATGTGACGAAGGCTTCTTATATGAAGAGCGGGCTAATCGACCAATGGAGATTTCTGGCTCATGTCTTTATGGTCTGCTTTGCAGCAAAGAAAGCCGGTTTTGACTATATAGTCTCGAAGATCCAGTCTGGGATGATCGCGTTAGTGTATAATCGACCATTCAGTTTTTCGGAAATGTTTTTCTCCGAATTTGTTCATCAAATCACCGCTCCAGAGAATCAACAATTCCTGCTGTATCCACGGTTCGTAATGATGCTTATCAGGCATTTCTTGCCGAATTTACCTCAGTTGAATGATATCCAAAGCGTTGCAGTGATGGATAAGAGAATTTTTGCTGATTGCTCCTCGTACAGGGGAAGGTTGGCTGTTCCAGTTGAGCGTCCGTTATTTGGAGCCATCTTGGATAGGAATTTTGAAGCCCCAGATACTGCCAACTGGGCAGGGGAAGTTGAAGTTCAAGCCAGGCAGCCTCCACAACAACAAAGACAACAACCGCGAGCACAGCCTCAAAGGCGAAGACAAAGAGCGACTGCGAGTCAAACACAGGCATCAAGGCCTTCTACAAGTCAGCAGCCGGAAGTACAAGAAGCAGGGCCTTCAAATGTCCCAAGTGAAGCTGAACAGTTGTGCCAAACTCTAAATGAAATTTGGGAAGCAGGTCCTCATGCAAATGAAGATATAGCTGCAGCGTTGGTGGGAGAATTACTTGAGCCTCCAGAGGGAGAAGAAGATGTGCTGAGGGATGTCGAAGAATATGAACAAGAGCAGACTGGTAATGTTTTGTCATCATCAGCTACAGAATCAGAAGAGATGGAGGAGTTAGAGGTTGAAGCTCCAGAGTCAGTATCTACTGAACCAGCAGTACGAATAGAGTCTTATAAATCCAAATTATTGGTTATTAATGAAGAGACTTCAAGGAGGCGCGCCTCAAGAGAATCTGATGACTCCGATTTTGAAGAGGAAGAAATTGCTCCTTTAGTGACAAGGCAACGGGCCAAGCGTCACAGATTCATGCAAGGATCATCTTCAGCCTCCGCAGAACAACCAGAAATTTCTCAACCTCAAAACCCTCAACCTCAAGAACCTCAAACCACCATTCCACCACCACCACCTCGCGATGAACCATATATTCCATCGCCAATCCTTCCAACTCCGATACAGTCAATTCCATCAACCTCATCATCATACGCCGACAATCAAAGGTTTTTGCGCCTAAAGGATCGAGTTGACTTCCAGGAAATCCAAATCTTTGGACTAACAACGGCAATCAATGAAATTCAGAGTCTTAACGCAAATCTGGTGAGGCAAGTTCATCTAAGCAGAAGCTGGAATGGGTGAGGCAAGTTCATCTAAGCCTACGAATTTTGAGATTAGTGAGATGATTGATGCTCTCATGGATCTTGATGATGATCCGATTGATTTGGGTTTCGATTTTGAAAATAAAATGGAAGAGCTGGAAGAGGGTGAGTTTGTGCCAGAAGATATAGTTGACTGGAAATCAGATGACGAGGTATGTGCTGATGAGGACGATGAAGCTGATGAGATCGTCGTACAGCAAAATCCTATCACTGATACATATATAATAGAAGGCAATGATGATGTTAACCTAGAAGTGGTGAATGCTGCGTTAAATGGTGAGCCATCTGTAGATGAACCTGCCAGAGAACTAACAAATGAAGAGAAGAGAAAGTTGTGGTTCAGAGCTGAGAAGAAGGAATTAGAGCTGAAAAAGGTGATGAGGGTGCCAGGGACTGGAAAGCTATCAGGAAGCATATTAAGCTGGTTCTTTGATCGAGAACTGCAGCTATTTATAATCAAGAGAAAAGACGGGCTCCAGTACCTGAGGCGAACTCCGAAAGCATTCAATTCACTGCCAAAGATCGAGATCAAAGCGTTAGCATGGAAAGATTTGATTAATATTGGCTATGATCCCTACGCAGACGTAATTGCAAGAATCATAAGAAAAGAGGGACGATCGAGGAAGTTTGATCGACTGAATCCAAGGGTTGGAAAAAGAGTAGAAGATCCTTCACGTATTGATCCTCTAACTGGGCGACCTTGGATGAAGATCCATTATAAACCAGTAAGATGTATAAGAAAGGTGCCGCTCAAGCCCATGCCATAGAATGTCTTGGAGAATCTGCATTGGTGGTATGCTGAGAGTGAGACTGGAGAAGCGGTGATGGAAGATTTTAAAGAAAATGTTATTCTTAGAGTCTATGATCCTCTTCATCTGGTAAACCTTTCTAGAGATGATCTTCAAATTTTGCATGCTTGTAAGATTTCTAGTGATGCTCATATGGATAGTGAGGCTAGGAAGTATAAGAATGTGGTTAAAGTATGTGTTGAAAAGGGCTTGTATGCTGGAAGTAGTTTGAATAAATAATAAACAAAGTTCTTGATCAAATGTGTGAATTATTAGAAGCTATCGTCAAGGGGGAGTCTGTTGGTACACCTTGTGTGACGATAGCAGTCTAAGTGATCCTACATTGTGGTTTAGCAAGTGTTTGTTATATATGTTTATATATGGTTGATAGTTATTATTGTTTGTGTGTTTGAACTTGATGTAACGTATTACAAGAAGTTCAAACATAAAGATCAAAGATAAAATCAATCATAAGGTAAAAACATAAGTTTCAATACTAAGTTGAGTATGTGAAATAGTAGATTCGAATTATATAAGGTTTGACATTCGAATCTGTGTCAGATTCGAGTAGACCTAGATTCGAAGCTAGGCAGATTCGAGAGTGTCTATGAGGACAAACTCGAATGGGCCTTGGGCCAGATTCGAGTTTGGCCCATAACAGACTCGAATTAGCCTCTATAATTAGGGATAGACTCGATTAATGATTAGACTTTTTGCAGAATTCGTCAGTAATTAAGCATTAAGCGTTCTCGAGTTTATCATCAGTGTTAGTGCCGTTTCAGAGAGAATCAGTTCGTAGGATCGTTCGTGTGTCGTTCGTTCAGCCTCTGATAGTCTCTGTGTTTCTGATTGAGAGTTGTTTCCGTCTACCCGTTAACGAGGATTCCGCACTCGTTGACGGTTCCGCGTCTAGATAGATCTCGTAGTGGTAGACCTTACATAATCTTCCTGGGCTACGAGTGCCATAGCATCAGCTCTCTTCTTGAGAACTGCTATCTTTCATTCATTGTAGCCCAAATCACGCTCGAACTGATTCTTGCATTCTAGAGGCAAGTGACCGGGTTTCCCGCATTTGTAACATCCACGGTCGACAAAAGTTTTGGGCTTGTCAGTACTTGGCCGTTCATCTTTGCGTTCCGACCTCTTATTAGCTTGGCAGAAGTCCCGGCTATCCTCACATTGGTGTGTCTCCCACTTGTCATCATCCATTCTATCGTCAATCATTTCATAACGACGTTCATCACGATAGTCTCTCCTCTCTCTCCGATCATCATACCTTCTTTCATCCCTATCCTCTCTCCTCCAGTCCACTCTTCTCCTTTCATATCTCTCCTCTCTCCTTTCATCAGGATACCTCCTTAGACCAGTGTCAAATCGGAGTCGATTGTTAGCCTTGTTTTGATAGAATCGCTTTTGTTGATGGCTTTTCGACAACAAGGGCATTTGTTCGTGTATATCAGCCTCTTTAGCATCCAAGGGCTCAAGCATCTGGGTTAAGGCAAATGTGTATTGGGAAGAGGAACCAGCTTGGTTGTAGTAGGGTGTAAGAGATGGGGTTGGAAAGTGGCTTAGGAACTTGGGTCTTGTTGGATAGTAATGCCTGGGAAACATTGAATTTTAAAATTTTGGTTCACATTCAACAACAGAGAGGACAGAGTGTTGGCCATCTATTTGTGAGCATCTACATCTCCATGGTATGTTTTCAGTTCTTTAAATATGACACTTATGGAAACCTCACTAATTCCCAAATCTCTTTTTTTTGCCCTACAAGCAATGCCCCATTCAAGAGTCAGATGAGATATGAACTGGATATTGATATCATCCCTGTATTTGATGATGTGTAGTTTGTCTAGTTCATTCAGCATAGTGCAGAATCCGGTGAAGGTACCGTGTAGGGACCTCCATCTTTGTCCCTGTACTCAGAAAATTTTGCCTTAGCGTCCTCAATCTTGGCACCGTCATTCAGATCGACCCCAATCATTTGCACTTCTAGTTCATCCCACATATCTTTTCCCGACATTTGACTGTCAACACTTCCAAACATGTGAGAAGGGCCTTTTATAGTAGGTAGTCTGCCCTGTGGTCTGCTGCCTGTTTTTCTCTCTCTTTCTCATCTTGAGGACATCATAATTTTTTTGCTGCAAGAATGGGAGGAACACAATATGAAACTGCTGGAATGTCTGAGTAGAAAATAGCTGGTCCGTCAGTGATAGATTGGATCATGAGATGACCCATTGGTTGGATGCTTATAAACTGAAGGAACGGATTTTTCCATTGCTCATACTCATCAGGGAAGAGAACCGGCGGGTCTGTTCTCTTACCATAGTACAAGAGCTTCTCTAGACATAGTCAATGTGGTTAATGAGTGCTGAGAATAAAATTGATCTTTGAACTGGAAACTGAAAAACAGCTATAAGGACCGAAGTTCGGTTGTTGAGGACCGAAGTTCGGTTGGTAAGGACCGAAGTTTGGTTGGTGAGCCGATGTTCAGGTCTGAGGAACCAAAGATTGTTGACATAGAAAGATGTTTGGGGGAACCGATGTTCCGGTAGGACCGAAGTTCGGTTGAATGAAACACTGGTTGATGGGACCCGAAGTTTTTATGATTATCCGAGATAGGTGTAAAAGATGTTAAGTTTTCAAAAAACATGTGACCCTAACTTCTGTTGTGGCATCGAAGATTGCTTAGAACCGAAGATAGATGACCCGAAGTTGGACTCGGAGTTGAGGCCCGAGATTACACTTAGACTTGATACTTTTCAATAAAACAGTACCCTATTATGAACACTAACCCAGGTTTTAAAAAAAAGTGAGTTTTCACGCCTAAAAATGGTACCTAAGTGCTCGGTTTGATTTTAGAAATAGGTTTTGTAAAGAACATGTAACTAAAAACACCTAAATCTAGGATTTTCAAACAAAAACAGTCGGTTTTTCGAAGAACAGCTCAAATTTGATTTTAGACAAAATAAACACCTAAATCATGTAAAAATTGAACAAGAGAGCACAAAATTAATACAGTGATGTTAAACAATGAATATGAAGCAGTAAAATACGTGCAACCAAAAGATTAAAGAGCATTTAGAGTGAAGCCCGTGTGTTTTTTCAAGAAGAACAGCAACAGGTAATTGAAAAAGCTGTCAGGTCTGAAACAAATTAGTTGAAGTCCACTTCAACGGCTCTGATACCAATTGTTGTAGTGGTCCCAGACTAATTATATGCATTCACACAATAATATGATGGATATTCAGCTGATTCATTCAAGAAAACAAAGAGTGTGTGTGTACTCAATCAATGTAACTAAAGAGCATCTGCACCCTCCAATTTCTTTAGAATATCAAAAATTGTGAAAACTTACAAAACCCTAGGTCAAACGTTACATTTATACTTAGGACTACTTTGAGGGGTTTACAAAACATAGCCCTTAACTTTCTATCTAAAAAGAAATATTATGTATAATTAAAAGAGAATTACATGGAAATAACTTAAATACAAATTATTACGAAATAAATCCATATCATTGAAATTACAAATCTACCACTTGCCTATCTATCCTGTTCATTTGAACTTGGTGGTTGCTTACTCAGTTGTTCCCCAACGTAGTCTACTGGTAGCTAGCCTAGTATTGAGTGGATAGCTTCCACTAAAAGCGTGAGCGTGGCTTGGACATCACCCTGCTTTTATATACTATGTCTCACTTTGTGTGGCTGTTGGCGACAGTCAACTCATATCACGCTATACACACATTCCGCTTTGCATTACAACATGTTTACTGATAAATCTTTAAATTCACCAAGCCAATACTTATAGTTGTTGTTAAATCTCTTTATAGGAAAATACTAGGGCAATGCACCTGTTGGACCTAATTCTTTGGTCTATAAAGATCAAGCGGAAGTCTTTAGACCCTACTCAGACGACACCTTTAGCACAACTGGAAGACATAATTGTGGTGGTTCGGGTACTTATGCTTTGTTGTATGATGATACGTACTAGACTTTGTATTCTTGCTTTAAAACTGTAATGCACTTAATTCTAACGTCTCTATTGTAATTTATTCCGCAATTTAATTGCTTTGTGTTAGTTATCATTGATACAATGTAAAGCTAATTGGGACCTAGTCGCTAAAACTCCTCCGTAAGGAGTGGTCTTCGCATCAAGTATACTCTGGCTTGTTAAAATGTACACAAGATTTATGAAATATACTCATAAAGGTGCTCAGTCTCTTTATAATTACAAACAATAACTCAATGTGCAATTAAGGCTCAACATAGGCTTTACATGCTCTGTCTTAGCTAAAAACATAATTGCTTTGGACTCATAGTGCTCAAAATTCTCAGATATCACTTTGCTCAATGAAATATGAAACTAAACTACTTAATTGTGCTCACAACCGTAAAGTCTTATGTCAAAAGTGCCTGAAAACTGAAATTTAATTAGTAATTGTAGCATGTCAATTTCCAAACCTTAAACAAGCATGAACCATTTGTAAGGTCTACCACTGCAAGATCTATCTAGACGCGGATCCGTGAACGAGTGCGGAATCCTCGTTGACGGTTAGACGGACAACTCTCAACCACGAAACACGGAGACTATTAGACGCTGAACGAACGACACACGAACGATCCTACGAACTAATTCTCTCCGAAACGGCACTCACCTAGCTGATAAACTGGAGATCGCCTTAAGCTTAATTCCTCACGAATTCTGCTAAAAGTTTGCTAATGACTCGAGTCTATCCCTAATTATAGACCCTGATTGGAGTCTGATGTGGGCCAAACTCGAATCTGGCCCAAGGCCCATTCGAGTCTGTCCACAAGGACACCCTCGAATCTGGCACATTCGAATCTAAGGACACATTCGAATCTATCACAGATTCGAATGTCTTTCCTTATGCAATTCGAATCTAGCCAAAACACTTAAGTGATGAAACTTATGTTTTTACTTATGCTTGAGTTAATCTTTGACCTTTATGTTTGAACTTCTTGTAATATGTTACATCAAGTTCAAACACACTATCAATAACAGACACACACATATAAACATATATATCAAAACACTTGTTAACTCTCAATACTCAGAATATTACTTAAACCAAAATGCTAGATCGATTAGACTGCTATCGTCACACAGGGTGTACCAACACCATTCAGCTGTTCAAGACCACCAAAAACGTACAATAAAACACACACTATGCTCCAATTCGTACATGAATAACGGATTTGCTTCAAATTGTTGTTTAAACCATTCTATAAGCTTCGATTCTCAGTTATAATCTGTTAAAACAGACATCCAACCACTTTCAATCATCAAATCAACATCATCTTCGGTTTTTCTTAAAACCGAAACCAAATACCGTTTTTAAACCAAAAATTTCATTTAAATCTTACCTCAATACAAAATCTTGATTTCTTCAAATTTTCAGATTTAATTGTTGCAAGAGAGAGAGAGGAGTCGGTTCTAGAGAGAGGTTGTAAAATTAAAAATGAAAACCTTTCATTTCTTTTCTCATCCTTTTATACATTTCTCAATTACATCCTTGGCCCTCTGCATGTATTTCTCTTATTTGCTCAACAAACTCAAACATAACATTATATGTCCACAACTAACTTTAATTTAAACATTTTCAATTAAATTTCATAATAATTAAACTCATAAATTATCAACCGACTTCTTTTAATTTATAAATCTCAATCAAGCTTACAATTTATTGTCTAATTTCAAGCCTAGGAATTGAGAGGTTACAGAATAAGTTCTTTAAAATAATTTCATTCTTCATAATAATGAGTTAACTATAACTTCAGTCAGCTAACGAATGTTCCTTAGTCATACTAAGAAAGGATAGTCAATGTTTAAACAACAATGAGAATGAAGTAAGTTTATAACTTTTAAAGGGCAATATAGTAATTAATGTCTACGCATTGTCTCACTTTGCATTTCGTTACGTTACTTTGATTTTCATTCAGTTTCCGTCAGTCTTTATTTTCATAAAACTAGAAATCTTAAGGAAATATATTCTTTCTATCATTTAGAAAACAAGATACTAAGTCATCAGTCAAAACAACTTTTAAATGCACTAATCGTATTTGCCTTCTTTTCTCAGCCTTTCAAATATTCTTTTACATTTTGATTGACAATCATATTTAAAAAAAACATAAGAAAAATAATACGATTTTGTCTTTCTTAAGGTTAATGATTGTTAATGGAATATTTCAAATGTATCCAACAACCCTTCAAGAAACAAGAACTCACCATTCGATCATATTCTAACATTTAGAACATTCATTAGCTTAGAGATATACTCCTTTTAAAATATTTGCACGTAACACATTTTTTAAGATAGATCTGATCATTCTACTTATACTTTTAATGAACAGCATAATACACTCGAAATCAAGCCAATCCACATTTTCAGCGAAGACTTTTATTTTCATAACATTAGTGTTTATGTCGACGTACCTATGTGTGTATTACCAAGTCATTATATGGATACCTCATCTTACGATTGACACAAGTGATTGGCTAGGGCACTTTTCAGTTATGATATATCAAAACCATGATTGTCATATATGATGTTCATCTTGAACATGACATGTAAGTCGTTCACAATGGGTGACATTAGAAATCCATTCTTTGAGAATAATTCTCTAAGAACGTTACATGTCGATGATCCTTTAATCGTATTATAAGATGGTCATTAAAATTCTAAACTAATTCTTTACACAAGGACTTAGAATTTTTGTCCTATCAACTAATTACCCTTCTTGTTTTTCTAAAAACATTGCTTAAATAGGTTGATCTCCATAACACACCATTCCAAGGAATTGGCTACGACACCTTTTGCATAGTTTGGCTACTATGGATGGTTTATCACCAATTGCATGTTATACAATTCTCTTTCATGAGATTCAAAGACTTGTTTAATCTCATCAATGCCTTGCGCCCATATCTAATATGGAACACACCAATTAAGCTTCCCGTTTAGCACTGTAAGATAGTTGGCCCAAGACTGCCTGGATTACACAATAATTACCTTGTTTCGTAAGACAACAAATTCAGGTAATTGGGTAGGGCACATCTTACATGAATCACATCTATACTATTCCAAGTGGCACTCAAATGGATGATATCAACTTAAATTTAACAAGGTTTTTCATTGTGAAATAACTTTAACATTTGTAAGGGCCCACATAAATCATTAAAACAATTACTTTATAAAACCATATTTTACAACAAACATTTTGTTACTTGTTAAATAATTCAACATGTAAGGCACAAAAATTGAATTGTACTTTTCAGTTGAAGTTCATTTCGTCGTGATCATAAATTTAATTTATAATCAATGTTATTATTAAACCATATTTTATGATTTTATCGATTCATAATAAAATCAATTTCTATGTATTACCAATCTGTATTCTGCTACATTAGTATCAAGTGGCATCTGATATTCTGAATATAATCAATGACAATCAATATAAGAACAATTAACAACAAGATCATATGCAAACCTAACCGAATGCTTTGATTGAGCAACACATGAGAAATATAATACTAAGAATTGTTAGTGCATCCTGAGTGACGATAGCAGTCTAAATATAGACAATATTTTGTTATATTCAATTTGTTCGTAATTGCATGTTGTTACGTGTTTGATATATGTTTGATGTTGATTGTATGTATGTTTGAACTTAGTGTTTTACAATAAGTTCAAACATAAGTTCAAACATAAGTTTAAAGGTCATGGTTCGAAATTATGGAGGACATGTTCGAAAGGCCTTGGGGTTAGTCAAACATGTCCTGGGCAAGTTCGAACCAGGTGATATAATTAGGTGTTATTTCCTTTTTATTAACAACTTTTGCAGAATTCGATATTGGATTAGTGCAGAGGCGATCTCGAGCTTGCAAGGAGATTGTGTGTTTTGTTCTTGGAGAGAATCACGTGTCAGGGCGTTCCATTGTTCGTCTATCATCATGTGTGTCTCCGTGTTTCGTGTGCGTGGTCCATCCGTCAAGCCGCTAACGAGGATTCCGCACTCGTTGGACGGTGTCGCGTCAAGATAGGATCCGTAGGAAGGCGACCTTACAAGAATTATGAGAGCACACTTTCCAATGTTTTGACCTAACTGTACAAGTAGAATTTCTGTGCAAAAAGAGAATGTACGAGTTGTACGTTTACAGTACTACTTTTTCCTATTTATACACAAAGTCAAAAGTATTGACTAATTACAATAAGACCCCAAGACTTATTATTTTTCATAAACTAAATTAATTTCCAACAATCTCCCCCTCTGATGAAAGATAATCAGTCATCACTCTTTCAGTCCAAGCATCATCTCGAATCTTCGAATACTCTTTCTGCTTGTTAACCTCCACACAATCTTTGAGATAAACTCCACTGTCATCTTTCTATCATTTACACTTAGACCACCCTTCTTTGTTTTTCTCTTCTTATCAGCAGCAAGTCTTCCTTTTAAACCAGTCAATACTTTTTGCTACGTACCATCACAAAACTTGTTCAGCTCAACACTCCGCATGACTCTCTTTCTTTGCTCTTTATCTTTGTAAACAACTGCTGGATGTTTGATCATGATCACTTGATACTCTTTCAATTCATCCAAATGTCTGATAAAACGATTTTGTGTTGTGATATTTATTTTCCTCATACCTCTCTCAACTCCAATATGAAGATCTTGCACATACATGAGAACCAGTTTGGTGTGCATAAAGTGAAATAAAGTCTTCAGTGCAGATCTACAGTTTTCATCTCTCTTGTTCCGGCACAGCTCATCAAATAGATCTTCTATGTCCACCAAATTCATATTGAACATATCAGCTTCGGTGAAAACATAATTATTTCCATCAGTCCTACTTACAGTGAATGTCAGATAGAACACTTTCACAAACCGATCTTTTTCTATCTTCACCAGATCAACAATTCTGAATTCACTTCTAACTTTTTGAATCCGTTGAGCTTTGTTTTGCAGAAAACTAGCATAGTTCACTAAATTTGGAATATTTGGCTCTAAGACTTTGGATAGTTTCAAGAAAGTGCAAGGTGCTTTCTTCTTACAAAATATCTTCTTCTCCAGATGAACTTCAAGGAATGGAAGCTTATTCCTTCTTCTTATGTAATCAGCATTTTGTCTTTCAGATAAACCCAACACTTTAATCTTTTTCTTTCTAACTTCATCCTCATTCAGCAGAGTCAACATGTCATTGAACACTTTTTGAACTACCTTCTGAACTTCAAGCCGTAAATGATGTTGTCATTGAGATTCATCAACTAAAATGTAATTTTTGAAAAACTTGTCTATCATCACCAATTCTTTCAGCTCTTTGACAACTTGAAGCATCACACTCTCAACTGGAAATGGATCAAACTCCTCTTTGACTTTAACCGTCACCTCATGCTTTTCAGCTGTTGGCGTTGGTACATCATCTTTCAAAATCTCCTCAACCAACTCTTCCTCATCCTCTATGCTTTCAGCTCTTAAAGATATATCAGTCAGATCAAACATATCATCAATATCTGATTTCTCAGTTTCTTCTTCTATCTCCTCAATCATTAATACTTAACCTTCTCCATCATGGTCAGAATTGTCATATTCTTCAAAATTGTATATGCCTGACTGAATACTTAAAGGAAATGGAACATCTTAATATAAAATCAATCCCAGCTCACTTTGAGCAACAATAGGTTTGTCTCTAGAGCTCCCAACTTCTCCAACATCCTCCCCTCCTATCTCTTTCCACTATATACAACCATCGGTAATACAACTTCAGTCTCTGCAAGCTTCCTTGTCTTCTCTCCCTCATGAGCAGCATCATCGGAGCCTTCATCATGCTCATCATGTTTTCTCTTAGGAGCTGAAGCTTGAGCTTTGCAGGTGTGTTCAACAGCGGACAGTCTTTCCTATAACGAGCCTAAAGCACTAACAACTGTGTTTTCCAATCCAACAATCTTATCCCTCATCTCAGCAATTTGATCATAACAAAATTCTCTCTGCTCATTAATGGAGTCCTGTGGATATTTTTCTTTGACCCCTTCAGCAACAGACTTTCCATTCAACAACTATTGAATATTTATCATTTGTGCCATCATTTCTAATATTGATTTGTCATCTGAGCTGTGACTCTACTAATAGCTTCACTGAGTTTTTCTTCAGTAACAAAGGGTGACATTCTAACTACTGGGTCACTTACACTTCCAGTTGACACAATACTAGAACTTGTACAAAAAAACTTCTTTGTGGCCTGTGCTCATAGATGGCAAAGTTCTTGCTCTGACAGGTCTTCCAACAATTTCAAGTGAAGGAGCAATAGATGCTTCCAACATTGTGGTTGTTCCGGCATAGACACAAAGTCCTTCTGCACTTACTCCAACAGATGGAGTCGACTCGAGTGTCCTAAAGTGTATAAGAGCTACGACTTGTGCATTAGAAACTGTACACATGGGCGGCTGTATACTTTGTTGAATATCCATGGTATCTAAAGGATTCGAAGATAGATCATGTGTAAATTCCCAATGAGAAATTGAAACACCTTCTTGTTGGGAAGAAGGTGAGTAACTGGTTGGGTGTGCAGATGCTAGTGGGGTACTGGCTATTTCAATTTTAACTCCCATATGAGAGCTAACAGCATCCGTGGTTTCATCCCGGCTGTCTAGGCTTGGGATCTCCCTCACACTCATTCTCACTTTCTCAACAATGTCAATCTATGGTAAACTCTCAGGTTGAGTTATTTCAAGCATACCAGCACCTCCTAAATTACCATCATTATCCTCATCATCATCATCATCTGCTCCCTCATTTCCTCCTTTAGCTATATTTGATAAAGTTCATTCTGAATCAGACCTACCATCACCTCCCCTTACTTCCTCCACAGCTCCCTTGGGCTATGTTTGGGTTCCCTGAACATCAGCCCCTTGCTGATGTTCCGGCTCACCTAAAACTCCTTGGGCAAGAAAACTCGGTTCTTGGGTTTCTATAAGAGCATGATCAATTTTGTAAACGCTAACGCTCTCAGCCTCTTGATCAGCATATTTCCGTAAGGATTCAGGTATTTGCATTACATTGGCATTTGGACCATCTTTAACACTGTGAAAGCTAATCATCACATAATCCGGGCATTTCTTCGCAATGGATCTCTTTGGAGTTTTCTCGTTAGCCCTCTATAATACCTCTGATCAAAATTTGTATAAATCTTTGTAGTGACATAAATTTCCTTGCTCTCTTTTTGGTTATTGCTAACACAACTTCCTTCAAATCTTCCCAGATGCATTGTGCATAGTCATAATGCTTGTTGAAAGCAATGCCATGAAAACGTCTTAAGCAATGAATACCACCGCGATCTATTCTGGTATGCTTCTAGGTTATACACATGTTGATGATGCCGAACAGGGTATACCATTCTCCATTTAAACCGTTTCGATGGAACATTGAACTTTTTGGCAAAGGTTTGGAGTAACCCAGACAGATTAGATCATGGCATAATTCATCATCGGAAACAAAATCTTCAAAATCTCCCAACTCTGGGAAATTGACTGTATCATTCCGTCTTGGCAAGAATAAATTGTGACGTAGTCTGGCTAAGGTTATTTTGGCCTTGAATTGATCAATTTTGATTTTAAAATGATGGTCTCCTTCAGCTGGCACAAAATATATGGTGTGCCAGAATTGATTTAGGTACACTAGAGGAATACAAGGTTTGTATTTCAATAGATATCCAAGAGGATGACCTCTAAGGATTTCAACAATAATAGGATGGCTCACTTTAATAACATCTTGATCAAATCCATGATTATTATCCAGCTAGGATAAACAGTATTTGGGTTTGTCCAGATGTGTTTCAGGGTTTGGTGATGAACGTGATGATCTAGTGTCGGAAGCAGATTTAACTGGTTTTGAGACCAGTGTATGGTTAGATGATGAATGTGAATCTGAGGAATTGGAATTTTGGGTGGGGGCTTGGGGTGCCATTTGTTTCCTGTAAAAATAACAAATATGTTAGAAATGACAAAAAAACAAATTTAATCCTGCAGATAGAAAAATAAAACATTTTACAAGAAATTAGAAAAATATGTGTTCTATTGTTTAAAACATCGGGATTCCAGACAATAATAATAAAATATTATTGTTAGGACTCCAAAGTCAATCGTTAAGAGACCAATGTTAATAAAACACAAATTTTAAAAATTTCTCAAAAAATGTGGAAGTTCTCTGAAAAATTAAAAATTCCCACACTTAGAAATATTTTGAGAATTTTGGCTCCAAACTCGATTAAAGAAAGTACAAACTCGAATGAGTCATGAACTTTCTCGGGTAATAAGGAAACCAACTCGAATGACCGAACGGCCCAACTCGTATGACCTGATGTTTCTCGAATGAAATGACATCAAACTCGATTTGACCTTGAAATTTATCGAATGACTTGTGAACCAACCCGATATATATTGAAATTTTCTCGAGTGACTTGTGAATCGAGTTGGAACGATTTAAAATTTACTAAGTCCCTTTCTAAGTCCAAATTCTATCAAACTCGATTGAACCCCAATGTTTTCTTGAAAGTTTTGTTGTGAAGCTCGATAAACTGTAAGAGTTTTCTCGAATTCCACTTTGTCTAACTCGATAGAAATTAAATTTTTGTCGAATGTGTTTAATTCGAGTTTGGACAATTGCAACTTTTCTAAGTCTCATACATCACTGATATTTCAAAAATTATTTCTAGGGACTTTCAAACCTAAACTTTTTCACACACCTACTCGAAAAATGATTTTGAACAACTTTGTATTACTGATGTTAGTTCAAAAAGTTCATTTAATCCATTTAAAATCTAATATTTAAAATATTCAAGAACTCGACAAAATTTAAATTTCAAACTCAAATTAAATTTCGTGTGTTTTGATATAGGACTCGAAATTGGATTTTTAAGTTCATATGACCATTATGAACAATAATACACTTTCAATTTCAGATTAAAACTACCAAACAAAAATATCAAATATACACACATCGACACACACAGTAACACAAACAGTACATATTATTTAAAATGCAAACTCGAATGAATATTAATGAACATTACAAAGGCAGTAACAATCTATGAAAAACATACTATTTGATTTCTGAAAATGAAATGCGACCAAAAGTAGTTTGCTTCGTGATGAAGAAATTTCGAGAGAAATTTAGGAAGGGAAAGTGAACAGTCAACCGATGTGAAAAAGTGACAATTGAATTCAAACTTCAAATTTATACTCAAATTTGAAAATTTTGAAACCCGACCCACTTTTTGAAATATGAAACCCATTCTCTCTGTTAAACCTTTAAAGCCGAATTAAAAATAAACCACACATAAAAAATAAATTGACACTAATAAAAAATTAAACGACTGAAAAAAAATTTTAAACAACACAAAAATAAATTTTTTTAACAAAACAAAAAAATAATATGAAATAAAAAAATTTTAACTAAACAAAAACAAATTGTTCTAAAATTTGTTTCTCCCCCTTGAATTTTGCATTTAAGCTCACCCTCAGATGTATATCACTTTTTATGACTGCTCCCCCTGCAATTTAGCATAAACAAAATTAATCAGATAAAAATTTTCTTGTATGCTCCCCTACACATGACAATCCGAATCTGTTAAATCTCAGATAAATGCACACATTCAGATCTCATGAGATTAATAAAAAATTAAATCAAGTAAAAAATTGTAAAGTTAAAATTATATTGTGTGTCAACTGAAAGTTTAAATCTAACTTTTAAACATACCCAATTTGTATACCAAACATTAAATCGTTTTTCAACTAATGCTTTGGTAAACAATTCAGTTATTCGATATTCAGTTGGTACGAAATATAATTCTACGTTACCATTTTTAGTGTTGCACCGGATTTGATGCAATTGCAATTTGAGAATCACAATATATAGGAATCTTTTGAGGTGTAAACCCGTAGTCTCTTAGTTGCCTTTTCATCCACAACACTTGTGAACAGCACGATGATACAGCAACGTATTCTGCTTCTGTTGTTCATAGTGACACGGGTTTGTCACCAAGAAATTGTACTGCTCCTGATGTGCTCTTCCAATCCATTTTATCACCTACATGATTAGCATCAGAGAAGGCAGTTAATGTAAATGATGATTCCCTGGGATACCACAAACCTATGTTTGGAGTTCCCTTCAGATATCTTAATTTTCTTTTGGCAGCAGCCAAATGTGATTCTTTTAGATGTTAATGATATCTAGCACAGACACAAGTAGAAAACATAGTATCCGGTCTACTCGCGGTTAAGTACATTAATGACCCAATTAACCCTCGATAATGAGTTACATCAACAGGTTTCCTTGAGATGTCCTCATCGAGTTTACTTTTAGAAACCAGAGCCATGGGTGTTATCATGGGTGTACTGTTGACCATGTTAAATTTCTTTAACATGTCTTGAATGTATTTTGACTAATTGATGAAAATGCCATCACTCAGTTGTTTTACTTGTAGACCTAAGAAAAAATTTATTTCACCCATCATGCTCATTTTAAATTTTTGGGACATTAAAACACAAACTCTTTGCAAAACTCAGTATTTTTAGAGCCAAATATTATATCGTCCACATATATCAGAAAAACTAAGATATCGTGACCCTGACGTTTAATAAATAGGGTAGTGTCCACTGCACATTTGTTGAAGCCAAATTTCAACAGATAATTTGAAAGGGCATCATACCAAGCTCGGGTGCTTGTTTAAGGCCATACAATGATTCGTCGAAAATATATACATGATCAGGCTTAGGATCAGCAAAAACATTCGGGCTGATATGTATACAGTTCATCAGTTAACTCTCTATTTAAAAATGAAGTTTTAGCATCCATTTGACATCAGTGAAATTTTTATGAGATGCAAATGCTAAAAACTTTCTAATATCCTCAATCCGGGCAACGAGGGCAAACGTTTCGTCATAATCGATTCCCTCCTGCTGGCTATATCCTTTGGCGATGAGGCGTGCTTTGTTCTGAATGATGACACCATGTTCATCTTTCTTATTCTTGAAGATTCACGTCGTGCCAATGATAGACTTGTCTTTTGGTCATTCCACCAATCTCCAGACCTTCAACCTTTCAAACTGATTGAGCTTCTCTTGCATAGCTACAATCCAGTGTGCATCCAGAAGAGCTCTCATCACTGTCTTTGGCTCGATCGTCCTCAAAAAATTTGATAGGAGACACTCGTCCATGGTAACTCTCCGGGTGTTTATTGAGGCAGAGGGATCACCAATGATGTTTTCTAGTGGATGTTTGTCAATTTGAACGTATGAGGGTATGGTTGAAGCTTGTCTTGATTGTGATTCAAGTCCAGGTAGGGAATTCGGGGGATTGTTTCTGAAGTAGATGGGATATCAACTGAGGTAGGTGTTTCGGTATTATCAGAATTCAAGGGAGTTTCAATAGATTCCGTGTATGGTCACCACGTCTACGGATCTGATCTTGACGCGACGCTGTCCAACGAGTGCGGAATCCTCGTTAGACGCTTAACGGATCGATCATGCACGGAACACGGAGCCGAACACGATGTTATCCGATGAAAGAAACAACCCGACACAATGTATTGCTCCAAGAAAAACTCTCTGAATACTTTCTAGCTCACACATGCACTTGCAAAGCTCTGGAATTTGTAATTCCCAAAGATTCTAAAATAGAACGGATTAAGCCATAATTAAATCAATTAATTTCAACCAGATAATTTCGTTTAGGCCCAAGCCCACGAACTTGCCCAATACCCTACGAACTTAGCTTCACTATGTTGTCTGGGTTGGCTTATGTTCGAGGCTTAGCCTTAGAACTTACCTTCATAGTCTAAAACTTATCTACACATTCTAGAACTTAACATCACAGTCTAGAACTTAATATGCAAATGCAGATATCAAACACAATCGTGAATTAACACACATAACTTGCTTTAATAAAGCCTCATCTGTTACATATGACTATCTATTGCATATGTAGACTGCTATCGGCACACAGGGTGTATTAACAGACTCCCCCTTGACGACAGGTTCTAGTTAGATAGGCTTATTCAAATCATTACCTGCATGGAGTCCCTGCTCCCCACAAAGTTTTACAACCTTCTGAAACCCTTCCTTCAAATCTCCATCCTTCATGATAATAAATTGGTTGATCAAGAAGCTTCTGCAGGTCATCCCAAGAAAGGCTTATGAGATACAGAGGGTCATATACCTTAAAAATGACCTTCTCATCTTCTTCCTCCACTATGGCTTCAGCTGTTTCATTGTCGACTTACCACCACTTCATATTCTTCAGGATATCCTGTGGCATTGTCTTTAGTGGAACCTTCTTCAAGCATCTGACGGGCTTGTTTCATCCACCACTCTTTTACCAGGTCTTGGCTTAAGACTTTCGAACCTTCCAGACCGACCTTCTCTTCTCATAATCTTAGCAACAACTTCAGCGTATGTGTCGTCTCCGAGGTTGATCAATTATTTCCAGGCTAACTCTTTCACTTCACATTTTGTCAATGAATTGAAGTCTTTTAGCGTTCTTCTCAAGTACTGTAGCCCATCTCTTCTTTTCAAAACGAATAGCTGTAGTTCTCGGTAAAAGAACCAGCTTAGAATCCCGCCTGCTAACTTTCCCGAACTCCGCAGCTACATCTTCTTCTTTAATGCCAAGTTGGTATACTTCTTTGTCTCTTTAAACCATAATCTCCTTTTCTCTTCTTTGATTAACTCCCTGTCAGGCATGTCAGATTCAGATTCGTCATTTAATGCAGACTTAAGCATATTTATGTCTATCACATTCTCATCCTTGTTCACGTATTACTCCGTGACATGCTGCTTTTGAATCAAAACTTCATCAACATACAAGTCGAAACCGAGATTGTGATTGACTTGTATCGGAGTACTGAAGTGTGCCGTAAGCTTTGTTCCTTCCATCCCGAAGCGCCCTAAAATGTCATAGACATACTTCATCTGATTAATAAACATTCTCTCCTTTCATTGTTCTACTCGTAAACCGAGAAAGAAGTTCAGCTCTCCCATCACACTCATAACCTTCTCAAAATCTTTGCACATTTGTTCGTTTGACATCCCGAAGATGATGTTGTCCACGTAAACTTGTAAAAGTATAAAGTCTTCACCTTTCCTCTTGTAGGTCCCAAAAGGTTTCCCTTGTGTATTGTTCTAAGCTGTAGGAGGGGGGAGGGTGAACACATCAAATTAAAACTCAACAATCTTTTCTCAATATTTGTGTATATTATTACCAAGTGATAATTACAAACAAGCTTGACTGCAGAAAGGTTCAAGCTGAGATGACAGATACAACAGATGTTTAACTAGTCTAGGACACACTCAGACCAGATACAATGAAAACACTCACAAAGATGAACTCACTGTTTACAAGACACAAATGGATAGCTTGAATAAGAACAGCTTGGACACATGTTACTGTTTTATTCAAGCAGACTTGCATGCATGGAAAAACACACTTCTATGCACGATCTGAATTCCTCACTCTTGGTTATCTCACAATCCTTAGAAGCTTCCATTTATACTCTCACTGAGAATCTCAGTGAAGCTTCTTCATTGGACGATGAGATAGTGGGATGTCTTTCCAAAAAGACAAAACAACTTTTCTGCACAGTCTGATAAAGCAGACTTGTCTTCATGTGACAGAGTCTTTGTCTTTTTCCTTTTTGACTCTGTTGCAGAAGGCTTTAACCAAAAGAGGACTGTCAACTTTGCATCTTTCTTCTTTTATTAAGGCCATTTTGATATAAGAAATGATCTGTCACCCATTCTAATATCCACTTTGTCTTCATGTAATAGAACAGCGTAGGCAGCTTTTGCATCTTCTGTTTTCCACTTTGTCTTTGACTTTGTAAACTGATCTTGTAGTCCAAAACAATACATGGGCTTTGGAAACATATTCCATAAAGTGTTTAGCTTGTTCACAAAGAACAGGTTTTGTTCACAAAGAACAGAACACTTAGAATCTGTCCAAGCTGCTCAACAGAATAGAGCAGCGTAGACAGTTATGTCCAGCCTGTTCAACAAAATGAACAGCTTGGACAATCTGCATTAGTTGCAACGAATGCAACAGGATAAACAGCAACAGTTAAATAAAGTAAAGGTTCAGTTTATATATACTTATTTTGATTGCATAAACAACACATGTTTTTACAAGAATACAACTGATGTACTAATGCAGATTACAAGTGATGTAAAAGAATAGTTACAACTAATGTAACAAAGTACAACTAATGTACATAAAATTTCAACATGTTGGACTGTAGAACTCAATCAGTTTAAGAGAAACTCAATCAGTGCCATGCAAGAAGAACTCAATTAGTTTAAGAGAAACAAAGTATGGAACCTGGTTCCTGCTCCTAAAGGAAAAACTATAATTGGCACCAAATGGGTTTTCAGGAACAAGATGGATGAGCAAGGTCATGTAATTAGAAATAAGGCAGGACTAGTTGCTCAAGAGTACAGACAAGAGGAAGGCATCGACTATTATAAAATATTTGCTCCTGTAGCCAGGTTAGAGGCAAGTCATTTGTTTCTAGCATATGCTGCTCATAAGAGCATGAAGGTATTTCAAATGGATGTGAAGAGTGCGTTTTTGAATGGTAAGCTGCAAGAAGAAGTGTATTTCAAGCAGCCTCCAGGTTTTGAAAACGAACATCATCCAGGTTTTGTCTATAAGTTGGACAAAGCTCTCTATGGTGTAAAACAAGCCCCTAGAGCCCGGTAGGACACTCTTACTGATTTCCTTATGAGCAACGGTTATTCTAGAGGTAAAGTGGATACCACACTGTTCACAAAGAAGGTGAAGTCTGATATTATGCTTGTTCAAATTTATGTGGATGACATAATATTTGGTTCTACTAATGAGCAGTTATGCAAGAATTTTTCACTACTCATGAAATCTAAGTATGAAATGAGTATGATGGGGGAAATAACTTTGTTTCAAGGATTACAGGTTAAACAAACCTCAAATGGAATTTTTATAAATCAAAGAGAGTATACTTTAGATCTTTTGAAAAAGTTTTAATTTGATCAAAGTGCTCCTATCAAAACCCCAATGGTAACCACTGTAAAATTGGATGTTGATGCCAGTGGCAGAGCTGTTTCAGTAACAGCTTACAGAGGCTTGATTGGGAGCTTGCTATATTTAACCAGCTAGTAGACCTGCTATTATGTTTGCTGCCTGCTTATGTGCTAGGTTTAAAACTGATCCTAAAGAATCACAACTAGCTGCTGTAAAAAGAATCTTCTAAAACCTTAAGGGTACACCAGGTTTGGGTGTTTGGTATCCCAAATACTCAAGCCTTGAACTAACAGGATATTCAGATTCTGATTTTGCAGGCTGTAGGCTAGACAGAAAAAGCACAACAGGTGGATGTCAACTCCTTGGTGGTAAGTTGATAAGTTGGTGTAGCAAGAAGCGGAACTCAGTTTGTACTTCTACTGCTGAAGCTGAGTACATTGCTGCTGGAAGCTGCTGTGGGCAGATTCTGTGGATGCAGCATCAGCTTGAAGACTACGGACTTGTATATAGGAAAACTCCTATTCTGTGTGATAATACATGTACCATAGCTATCTCCAACAATCCAGTATTTCATTCCAGAACAAAGCATATAGAGGTCAGACATCACTTCATAAGGGATCATATCCAGAAAGGTAATGTGGAGGTAAGTTTCATTTCCACAGATAAACAACTTGCAGACATTTTCACCAAGCCTCTTGATGAAAACAGGTTTAATTATCTTGTCAGCAAGCTGGGCAAGTTAAACAAAAGTGACTAAGTGTCCTAAATGTTCTAAGAATTTATATGTCTTACACTGCTCAAGTTTCTTAGAACAGCTTAGGCAGAACAAGCTATGCATGTTCTACACTTAGCCAAATTCTGAAAACTTGAACAGCCTGAGCGTATAACAGGTTTGATAATATCAGTTTTCACCTCAAACCTGGTCTGTTGATCAAATCTCCAACCTGCTCACTCTCTCAATCTGTCATACAAGACATTGTCTTGTAACCTGATCAGCTATTGAACATAACCTATTCTCACATAGCTGAACAGGTTGAATGAACAGTCTGAAGAGTGAACAGCTTGTGATGACCATGCTCATCACAGGTTTGAACAAGAGCTTAGACCATCATTTTTAATTAACTGTCTTCATAATTAAGTTACTTAATTTTTATTTTTATTTAACTTAATTACTACGGATAATGTGTGTTACGTTTGTTAGTGATTAAAAGGGCTCAAGTGGTCTGACAACCTTTCCGTTTTCCGTTAACGAACATTTCAAATCAACCGCCCAAACGTTTCTCTCTCATACCCACTCACATTCAAACCCTATAAATACCCCCTACTGTTTCATCTTCGTCTTCCTCACTACTTCCATAACTTCCAAAGAACCCTAAAACACGAGTAAGTGTCCTGTGCTACTACTTTCACTACTTCGCAAATGGCTCACCAAAACAACCCCTTTCTCCCAGTTTTCGTTGGTAACGATGTGCAAAAACACTCATCTGTTACCACAATGCTGACTTTGAAACCTGCCAACTACCTTGCAAACCTAACCATCCCAAAGAACTATGTGGGAAAAGGATATGACGACATGGTGGAGTTTCTGAAGGTTCATCCCTTGAACTACGCAATGACTCCTGGTGTCCTGTACCAGGAGATGGTTTATGAATTTTGGTACACCTGCTCTTATGATCCTGCTACCAAAATCATCAGGGGAACAATACTCAATGGGACTCAGACCATTGAGATCTCCACTCGTCTGATCAGGGAAGCTCTTCATCTGCCTGTGGCTGAAACCTATGATCAGCCACATCCTGAAGATGAAAAGATGAAAAATCTGCTACAATTCTGTGGTGTAGCAGAGCCCAAAGTTGGAGCTACTCTGTTTAGGAAGGATTTGTCTCCAACCTATAGTTTCGTATTTGCTTCAGTGGTCATGTGCCTCAGCAGTAAGGTTGGTTCATTCGACCAACTTAGCCGTCATGAGATTCCAATAGTCCTACAGCTGTGGTGAACAACTATATAACTCTCAGCCTCTACTTTGTACTGCTGCATTCCCTGTAATAGGGAATAGACTTTTCTATATTCCGGTTCACCCAAATGAACCTCCTCTGTCAACACCAATGAGGAGGATGCTAGGATTGGTGGAAGGACCCTCTGCTGTGAGGGTGGATCCAGAGACTGCTCCCAAGGGAAAATCCAAATCTAGGGTCAAATTTGTTAAAAGGACCCTATAAACGACTGGAGCTGAGCCTGTCAGCAAGAAGGCTAAAATAGCCGAGTCAAGGTCTGCCCCATCAGCCTCTGTGGCCGAGGGGGAGCAGACTTCTCACCCTGGTTCATTTGTTGAACCTGATGCCTCTGTGGCTTGTGCCTTTGTGGCACCTGAGATTATGGAACAGACCAAACCACCTGATTCTGACCCAGTCTCAAAACGAGTCCAATCAGATGCCCTCATCTCCTCTCCACAACATCCATCATCCACCTCCTCTCTCAAATCATATCAACGCAAATCCATTGCCAAAAAGAAACCAACAGCCAAAATAGCCCAAACCAGCCCCTCTGTTCCCTCTCAACAGGGTTTGGTTGAAAAAGAAACACACCCTGCTGCCTCTCCTATTTTGGGAGAAGGTTCAGCACATTTGGAGCAGGCTTCACTCCAACAAGAGTCTACCGAGAGTCAGCCTTGGCCCTCTGGTTCCTCCCAACAGGAACCAGTTGTACAAAAGGAGACTACCACGTCAACTATTCCAGCCTCTGAACAGGCTGAGAATATTGAAAGACAGGAGTTCACTCCACTCCATACTGAGTCCACACAGTCTCCACCACATACTTCTTCACACCCTGAGTCTTCACGAGGTGTCAAACCTGCTAAATTAGACCATCCAGTGGATCATCCTACAACCTCTGCTCCTCATGATACAGCTGTTCTACACCAAACAGTTGTTAAGGACCAACAACCCAAGCTGATGAACCTCAAGGATCATACCATCCCTCTGGTGAGGCTTCTCCTCTCATTCGAACTCTATCAGCAGGTTTCACCACTGCTGATGTTGAAATGCACATTCCATCTCCCAATGATGAGGTACCTTTAAACAAGGTGCTGCAGAGGGAACAACCCAAGGCCTTAATGAAGGTGCTGCAACACAAGCAACATCTGAAAGACTACCAACCTCTACCCCTTCTCTTGATGAAGCGGCTACAGCCACTACTGAAGGACCCATCGACCCCTCCTAGCTGGGCCACATTACTTTTGCCCAGGCTATGGAACTTCTATCCAGAGTCACCTTTCCCTCTCCATTACATCCCCAAACACCTGCGTCATCATCATCATATCATTCATCCCCTTCTACACAATCCAAACAGTCTACCCATACTCCTCCTTCCATCGAAGATCTTCCTTTGAAGGATCAACTTTCCTTGTTGACCAACAAAGATGGATCTTTGGAAAATTCCATGACTGCTCTTCCTTCAATCACCTCAGACTCTGTGTCTGCCCAGCTACAGGGATTCTTTGATTTGTTCAAGAATTCCTTTCCATCCACTCCCCAAGCTAACCACTCCTC
Source organism: Centrapalus pauciflorus (assembly GCA_020465985.1). Classification (NCBI taxonomy): domain Eukaryota; kingdom Viridiplantae; phylum Streptophyta; class Magnoliopsida; order Asterales; family Asteraceae; genus Centrapalus; species Centrapalus pauciflorus. Next base: position 59,032 of record JAANYP010002663.1, read on the forward strand.
CCAGCTGCTTGCACTTACTGCACAGCTGCAAAATATCTCCACTTCCCTCTCCTCAATTCTTTCACACCAACAGGACTCTGTGTCCTCCATGACAGCCATATCCCAACAGCTGTCCACTCTCCTCACTACTTGCACTACTACCCTTCCAACCACACTGGCCAGCTTAAACAGTCTAATAGTATCTCTATCAAATTCTGTGTCAGCAAACCTTGATGATGTGCAGGACTCTCTTGAGTTACATCTTTCACAGCTTCAAAGTTTGCTATTCACAGCTTCTGATAGAGAAAATCTTCTTAAGTTGGCCTCTATCGCTGATTCACAATCCTCCTCTCTTAAAACCTGTCTTTCCCAACTTGCAGAGGTGAAGGACAATCTGGCTTTCTTAGTGCATAGCCTGGTTGACCCCAAGCCTGCTGCCAAAACTGTTGCCAAGCCTACTGAATTCGTTTCTTCAGGCAAACCAGTTGTTGAAGGTGTTGTCCCATCTCCTTCAAAGCGGGAGAAGTTGTTTGCCTCGAAGACTTAGTCTATGCGGGAGAAAACATCTTCTCCTAAGGAGAAATCAGCATCTACTGTTCAACCAACATCTTCTCCTAAGGATAACCTTTTCTGCACTTTTCTGAAAAGCAGACTTGTCTTCACATGTGCAGAACTTTTGTCTTTTTACTTTGTCTACTGTTGCATTGCCTTTAACTAATTTAGGAATGTCAATTTTGCGTCTTTCTTCCTTGTAAAGGCCTATTTGGTATAAGAAAAAGGTCTGTCACCCTTTTTCAAATAACCTTTTGTCTTCATGTTACAGAACAGCGTAGGCAGGCTGAGCAGTTCTGTTTTCCACTTTGTCTTCGACTTTGTAAACTGATTTTGTAGTCAAAAACAATACATGATGACTTGGAAACAAATTCCATAAAGTGTTTAGCCTGTTCACAAAGAACAGGTTCTGTTCACAAAGAAAAGAACACTTTAAAAATGCCCAAGCTGCTCAACAGTGTAGAGCAGCGTAGACAGTTTATGTCCAGCCTGTTCAGCAGACAGAGTAGCTTGGACAAACTGTCTTAGTTGCAACACATGCAACATATAGAACAGCTTTAGACTGATATTGCAAATCATATTCAGGTTTCAATAAGGCATATAACAGGCCTTAAATTCAACCTTCAAATGCATCAACAGGTTTGATTATAAAATCTCCCCCTCAGATGTAGAACAGGTTTGACTGAGGCCTTTTTGTGCCTAACAATCTCCCCCTATTTGCAATAACCAGTCCAAGCTGGTCTTATCAAAAATCACTATATATTTTTACAGTACATTTGCTGAAATAAAATTACAACATTACAGTAAAGTAAAAGATCAGTTTATATATACACTGATTCTTGACTATACTAGAACAACACATGTTCTTACAAGAGTACAACTAATGTACTAATGTATTTTACAACTAATGTAAAAGCAAAAATTACAACTTATGTAATAATGTACAACTAATGTACAGGATGTACAACTAATGTACAAGATGTTTGGACTGTTTGAGTTGGGAGCAGATAATGGCAAGCCTGTCCAACTGATGGACAGCTTCCATTCTTCACCTACCCAGATGGTAGATGGACTTCATATCAGTGGAGAAGGATCCTGAACCATCCTTTCCAATTCTTCCCTTGTATCCTCAAGTTCCTCAATTTCACTCCTGATAATCATGAACTTGGGATCATTGAGCTCCCCTCTTTCATAGAAGCCTCTGAGCTGATCCCAGATGGCTGCTCTCCATTTGCTAGACTGCCTGAAAGAAACTGCAAGTCTGAAGGCGGCAAGTTGTCTCAGATCAACTTTGTACAGCTCTGAGGCTCTTTGGAAGCACTTCTTCTGAGTTAGGGGATCTACAAAAAATGCCCCCAGCTCAGGTTCTTCTATAATCTTGCCGTCCTCAAACTCTATTCCTTTAGGCAGACTATGATCAACTCCTTTTATTTCAAGGGCATAGTCGCCCTGTTCAATCAGCGTAAGGAGTAGCTCCATCTCTGTATCCTTCTTTGTTCTCCTGACCTTTATTTTTGGATGTGTCACAAAGAAACCTTCACTTATTTCCTTAGATATCAGGCCAAGATTCTTTACTCTTTCCATCAACTTCTTGACATATGCCCTGATCTGTTTAGCAGCTTCAGATTTTGATTCACTCAGGGCAACTGCCAGCTCAATCCACTCCCTATATCCCATTTGAGCTACATCAGTGTGGTCATAAGTTTCCAATTCAGGGGGTGTTGCACCCATCCCTGTTATTTTAAGCTTCCACTGACTGCCTTTCTTTGAAATTGGGACAGCTTTGACAATTGCTTCCTTGGCTAGTCTTCTCTCAGCAACATCATGAAATTTTTTCTTAGCCAAGTTGTCAAAGTGGTATTGAGCTCTTGCATGAGGTACTGTTGATTTGGTCACAGAGACCTGAGTACCTTTCTCTACTTCCTTCTCTTTTTCTCCTGCTGATTGTCTGGCAGCTTCCATTATTTTCTTTTGCACCTCCAAGGTAGACATTTTAATTTTCTTTGCTTCTTGGAGGGCAAAGGACATAGCAGCTTTGGCAGATTCTTCTTCTTTTCTTAATTCCTCCAGAGCTTGAAGTTGTTCTTCCCTAAACTCAAAGTATTTGTGCATAGGGAGGCCCATCTCTTTGGCTCTGGACTTGTGAAATTGTATTTCTGCCTGTTTCTGCTGCATAGGATCCTCAGCTACCTTTTCTTTTCCTTTAGCTGCTGCTTTAGTGACAACAGCTTCAGGAATTTCTTCTTCTTCTTCTTCTTCTTATAAAATAAGGTGCCTCCTTTTGCTGCTAGGCCTGTCCTCATGAATGATTTCCTCCCCCTTAGACTGAGCAGGGCTTGGAGAGACAGCCTGAGTAGGCATAGCAGCTTGAGAAGCACCTTCAGCTGCACCTGTTTCAAAAATCTCTGCTGGCTGACCAGTGTGAGTTGCAGACACTGGTATCTCCTTAGGAGAAGAAGTTTTCTCCCCCTTAGACTTAGTCTTCGAGGCAGATGACTTCTCCCCCTTTGAAGGAGACGAAGCAGCGACTTCAACATCTGGTCTGCCTGAAGACACAAAGTCAGCAGGCTTGCCGACAGGTTTAGAGGGTTTAGGACCAACAAGGTTGTTCACTAAGTAAGCCAAGTTATCCTTCACCTCACTAAGTTGGGAAAGACAGGTCTGAAGAGAAGATGTGTGGGAATCAGCAAGAGAGGTAAGCTTAAGAATATTTTCCCTATCAGACGCTGTGAACAGCAGAGATTGCAGCTGTGCAAGATGAAGTTCTAGTGAATCTCGCACATCAGCAAGGTCTGATGATACAGAGTTGGATAGGGAACCAATGATGGTCTGTAAGCTGGCCAAAGTGGCTGGAAGTGTAGAGTTGCAAGAAGTGAGAAGTGATGACAGCTGTTGAGAGATGGCTGTCATTGAGGACACAGAGTCCTGCTGTATGGAAAGAATAGAAGAGAGAGAGTTGGATACAGTTTGCAGCTGTGCAGTGAGTGCAATCAGCGGTGGAGAGTTGTTAGTTTGGGGAGTGACTGGGAAGGATTCTTTGAACATATCAAAGAAGCCTTTGAGCTGCTCAGACACAGAGTCTGAGATGATGGACGGTAGGGAGTGCATGGTGTGTTCCAAAGAACCAACTTTGTTGGTCAGCAAAGAAAGCTGATCCTTCAAAGGCAGGTCTTTGGGAGATGGTGGTGTATGGGTGGATTGTTTGGAGTGGGTAGATGGAGAAGATGATGATGAGGCTGGTGTTTGAGGATGTGATGGAGAGGGAAGAGGGACTTGGGACAGAAGCTCCATAGACTGGGCAAAAGTAAGATGGCCCAGGTTGGAGGGATCAAGAGGTCCTTCAGCAGCGGCTGTAGCTGCATCACCAGGAGAAGGGGATGATGTTTGGGGCCTTTCAGATGCTGCTTGTGTTGCAACACCCTCATGAAGACCAGTGGTGGTTCCCTCTGCAGTGCATTGGTCTAAAGGCACCTCATCATTGGGAGATGGAATATGCATTTCAACATCAGCAGTGGTGAAACCTGCTGATGGAATTTGCATTGAGGGAGCAGCCTCACCAGAGAGATGGTATGATCCCTGAGGTTCATCAGCTTGTGTTGTTGGTCCCTCAGCAGCTGTTTGGTGTTGAACAGCTGAATCATGGGGAACAGAAGTTTGAGGCTGAGCTGCTGATTGGTCTATATCAGCAGCGTGGGCACCTCGTGCAGACTCAGAGTGTGAGGAGATATGAGTGGGGAACAGTGTGGACACAGTATGGAGTGGAGAGGACTCCTGTCTTTCAATATCCTCAGCCTGTTGAGAGGCTGGAATAGTTGATGTGGGTATCTCCGTTTGTACAACTGGTTCCTGTTGGGAGGAACCAGAGGGTCTAGGCTGACTCAAGGGTGACTCAGATTGGAGTGAAGCAGGCTCCAAATGAGCTGAACCTACTCCCAAAATATGAGAGGCAGCTGGGGTTGCTTCTTTTTCAACTGAACCCTGTTGAGAGGGAACAGAGGTGGTGGATTTGTGGGCTGTTTTCTTTTTGGCTAAAGATTTTCGTTGGTAATGAATGGAGGATGTGGGTGATTGTGGAGAGGGGAGAGGATCTGTATGGACAGGGTGTGAGACTAGGTCAGGAACAGTGGGGTTGGCCTGTTCCATAGTCTCTTGTGCCACAGAGGCACCAGCCACAAAGGCTTCAGGCTCAACAGATGAACCAGGGTGAGGAGTCTGCTCTTCCTCAGCCACAGAGGCTAAAGGAACAGACTCAGATGGAGCTGATTTGGCCTTCTTTTTCACAGGCCCAGCTTCAGTTGCCAGGGTCCGTTTGACAAGCTTGGACCTGGCTTTGGATTTTCTGGTGGGAGCAGTCTCTGGATCCACCCTCACAGTAGAGGGTCCTTCCACCAAACCTAGCAGTCTCCTCATTGGTGTGGATAGAGGAGGCTCATTCTGCAGGACTAGAGTATAGTAAACTCTATTCCCTATAACTGGGAATGCAGCAGTCTTAAGTAAAGGCTGAGAGTTATAGAGACGCTCACCACAAACATCTCTGAAAATGAGGCTCAGAAACCTGGGATATCGAACAGCAGCTGGTCTTGACTCTTGCTGCACCAGGTTCCTCAGATTCACAAAAATCCATTTGGCCATATCCATGGTAGTTCCAACCACAAGCTGCAGAACTACAGGGATTTCATCACGGCTCAGTTGGTCAAAGGAACCAACTTTGCTGCTGAAGCACATTACCACAGAGGCGAATAACAAGCTGTAGGTAGGAGAGAGGTCCTTCCTGAACAGAGTTGCTCCAACTTTTGGTTCTGCTACACCACAGAAGTGCAGCAGATTCTTCATCTGTTCATCTTCAGGCTGTGGTTGATCATATTCGTCAATCACAGGGAGTCGAAGAACTTCCCTGAGCAGATGAGTGTTGATCTCAATGGCCTGAGTCCCATTGAGTATGGTGCCCTTGATAACTTTGGATTCTGGAAGGTAGGCACAGGTATACCAGAACTCATACACCATCTCCTGGTACAG
>JAANYP010002665.1:0-17591 GCA_020465985.1 Centrapalus pauciflorus
ATGCACTCCCTACCATCCATAATCTCAGACTCTGTGTCTGAGCAGCTCAAAGGATTCTTTGATACGTTTAAAGAATCCTTCCCAGTTACTCCACAAGCTGACCACTCTCCACAGCTGCTTGCACTCACTGCACAGCTGCAAAATGTAACCAACTCTCTTTCCTCTATCCTCTCCTCACAACAGGACTCTGTGTCCTCTATGACAGCTATTTCTCAACAGCTGTCCTCTCTCCTCGCTTCCTGTAATACTACCATTCCTTCCACATTGGCCAGCCTGAACACTCTTATAGGCTCTCTATCAAATTCTGTGTCATCAAACCTTGCTGATGTGCAAGATTCTCTTGAACTTCATCTTGCACAGCTCCAAAGTTTGTTGTTCACAGCTTCTGATAGAGACAACATTGTTAAGCTGACCACTTTTGCTGATTCCCATTTTTCTTCTCTTCAAAACTGTCTTTCCCAGCTTGGTGAGGTGAAGGACAACTTGGCTTACTTAGTGAACAGCCTTGTTGGTCCTAAACCTCCCAAACCTGCTGGCAAGCCTGCTGACTTTGTGTCTTCAGGCAGACCAGGGGTTGAAGTCGCTGCATCATCTCCTTCAAAGGGGGAGAAATCATCTGCCTCGAAGACTAAGTCTAAGGGGGAGAAGATTCCTTCTCCTAAGGAGATACCAGTGTCTGCAACCAAAACTGATCAACCAGCAGAAACAGGTGCAGCTGAAGGTGCTTCCCAAGCTGCTATGCCTACTCAGGCTGGCTCTCCAAACCCTGCTCAGTCTAAGGGGGAGGAAGTCATTCCTGAGGACAGGCCTAGCAGCAAAAGGAGGCACCTTATTCTTTCAGAGGAAAAAGAAGAAGAAGAAGAAGAAGAAAGTATTCCTGAAGCTGCTGTCCCTAACGCAGCAGCTAAAGGAAAAGAAAAGGCAGCGGTGGATCCTATTGAGCAGAAACAGGCAGAAACTCAGTTTCACAAAGCCAGAGCCAAAGAGATGGGCCTCCCTATGCACAAATACTTTGAGTTTAGGGAAGAACAACTTAAGGCTCTGGAAGAGTTAAGAAAAGAAGAAAAATCTGCCAAAGCTGCTAAGTCTCTTGCCCTCCAAGAAGCAAAGAAAATAAAAATGTCTACCTTGGAGGTGCAAAAGAAAATAATGGAAGCTGCCAAGCAATCAGCAGGAGAAAAAGGGAAGGAAGTGGAAAAAGGTACTCAGGTCTCAGTGACCAAATCAACAGTACCTTCTGCCAGAGCCAAATTCCATTTTGACAACTTGGCCAAAAAGAAATTTCATGATGTTGCTACTAGAAGGCTGGCCAAGGAAGGAATTGTCAAAGCTGTTCCCATATCAAGAAAAGGCACTCAGTGGAAACTTTAGATCACAAGGATGGGTGCAACAGGCCCTGAATTGGAATCATATGATCACGCTGATGTGGCTCAAATGGGTTACAGGGAATGGGTGGAACTGGCAGTTGCCCTGAGCCAGTCTAAGTCCGAAACGGCTAAGACTATCAGGGCATACATAAAGAAGCTGATGGAGAGAGTGAGTGAGTTGGGCCTGATCCCTAAAGAAGTCAAAGAGGGTGTCTCTGTGATATCCCCTAAAATCAAGGCCAGAAGGAAAAAGAGAGATTCAGAGCTGGAAGAACTCCTTATGATGATTGAACAAGGAGATTATGCTGTGGAAATTAAAGGAGTTGACCACAGCCTGCCTGAAGGAGTTGAATTTGAAGATGGCAAAGTGATTGAAGAGCCTGCGTTAGGGGCATTTTTTGTAGATCCCCTATCTCAGAAGAAATGTTTTCAAAGAGCTTCAGACCTACACAAAGTTGGTCTTAAGCAGCTTGCAGCCTTCAGAATTGCCACCTCCTTCAGTCAGTCCAGCCAATGGAGAGCAGCTGTCTGGGAAGAGCTGAAAGGATTTTACGACAGAGGTGAGCTCCAAAGTTCTAACTTTATGTTTCTTACAGCTGAACTTGAAGAACATGAAGAAACAAGGGAAGAACTTTTAAAAAGATTCAAAGAAGGGATGCCACCCCCTGTCGAATGAAGTCCACCTGCCATCTGGGTAGGTGAAGAATGGAAGCTGTCCATTAGTTGGACAGGCTTGCCATTATCTGCTCCCGTCTCAAACAGTCCAAATCTTGTACATAAGTTGTACACTCTGTACATTAGTTGTACACAATTACATTAGTTGTAAAATACATTAGCACATTAGTTGTACTTTTGTAAGAACATATGTTGTTCAAGTATAGTCAAGAATCAGTGTATATATAAACTAATCTTTTACTTTACTGTAATGTTGTAATTTTATTTCAGCAAATGTACTGTAAAAATATATAGTGATTTTTGACAAAACCAGCTTGGACTGGTTATTGCAAATAGGGGGAGATTGTTAGGCACAAAAAGGCCTCAGTCAAACCTGCTCTACATCTGAGGGGGAGATTTTATAATCAAACCTGTTGATACATTTGAAGGTTGAATTTAAGGCCTGTTATATGCCTTATTGAAACCTGAAAATGATTTGCAATATCAGTCTAAAGCTGTTCTATACGTTGCATGTGTTGCAACCAAGACAGTTTGTCCAAGCTGATCAGTCTGCTGATCAGGCTGGACATAAACTGTCTACGCTGCTCTACACTGTTGAGCAGCTTGGGCATTTTTAAAGTGTTCTGTTCTTTGTGAACAGAACCTGTTCTTTGTGAACAGGCTAAACACTTTATGGAATTTGTTTCCAAGTCATCATGTATTGTTTTTAACTACCAGATCAGTTTACACAGTTGAAGACAAAGTGGAAAGCAGAACCGCTCAGCCTGCCCAAGCTGTTCTGTTACATGAAGACAAACGGATATTTGAAAAAGGGTGACAGACCTTTTTCTTATATCAAAATAGGCCTTTACAAGGAAGAAAGACGCAAAGTTGACATTCCTAAAATGGTTAAAGGCAATGCAACAGTAGAAAGTAAAAAGACAAAAGTTCTGCACAAGAGAAGGCAAGTCTGCTTTTCAGAAAAGTGCAGAAAAGTTATATTGTCTTTTCAAACAAGACTTCTCCTTTTTCATTCTGCCCAATGAAGATGTTTCTCTTAGATCCTCTAAGTGAGTATAAAAGGAAGCTTCTAAGGTCAGAAAGAATGTGAAGAAAGCTAAGTGCTTAAACCAAGAGTGAACGTGCAAGTGTGATATTCATGCATGCAAATCTTCTGTAAACAAGCTTCTGTGTGTCTAAGCTGTTTACCAAAGCTGTTCCTTAAAGTCTTGTAAAATACAGTGAGTGCATCTTAGTGAGTGTGTTCATTGTAATCTAGTGTGAGTGTGTCTTAGACTAGAAACCATACTGTTGTATTCTGTCCTCTCAGCTTGAACAATTCCGCAGTCAAGCTTGTTTGTAATTAACATTTGTTGATAATACATACAAACATTGAGAAAAAGAGTGTGTAGTTTTTAAATACTGTATTCACCCCCCCTCTACAGTTTATTACTATATACTTTGGGAACCTTTCGGGACCTACACATATTATGTATCATATATTGTTTGTTTTATTAAGGACCTTCATACCACCTTTGTGTGAATAAAATATTATTGTACTTTTAATTTTTACTTGTGTTATTTTATTGTATTTTACGTTTTCCTTTTAAAATATGCATAAAATATTATTGTAAATATTTTATTAAAAGTTTCGTATTTCAACATACTTATTGCTTTTTATATGAACTAAATCTTACTAAATTATTAGACTTTTTACTGTTTAAGATGTTGCAACTTTGAGATGTCTTAAGCACCTGATAAAATATTGGTTCAAATTATTATTGTAAATATGTTATTAAAATTTTATTTTTAAAAATATTCATTGCTTTTTATATAAATAAATCTGATTACACTTTTCTGTGTTTAACCTTCACCTGTTCTGCTTACGTGTTTAACCTTCACCTGTTCTGCTTACGTGTTTCAGTTTCACCTCCCACTCTCCTCAGCAGTTTTTCTCTCAAAGGAACCGCTGCTGCTCTCCTCTCTTCTATTTACGATGGTGTGCATAACTATTGCATGGAATTCTTTCCTCCTACTCTCAAGTAAAGGGGGAGCCCTGCCTACATAATTTTTGAGAGAGCAGAAGGTAAGTCCATTACGTTTTCACTTCTCATCTTCTGGCACAGTTGTTTTCCTTAACAACATCTTCAATTTATTTGATTTCTTTGACACAATTGTTGCATTTTAGTCAATTATCTCTTTCATTTCTACATTGCACCTCAACCGTTCGATGAAATGTTTATACTGATTTCCTTTCTGATTCACCTTCTAATGCCTCCTGATTCTTATTTAATTAGTCTCTGTATATGAATTGCAATGTTCTTACGGAATTACCTTCAATGAATAATCGATGTTTTTTTCATGTTGCAAATAAGTAAACACTGAAACAGGAATGTGCAGTCACTTTAAGTCTGTGTGTTTGTGCCTTCTGTGCTCCAACATTTGTAATGTCTTGGTGTGTAGTTGCAAATCAATAGCAGCCTTCAACCTTATTATTTGCACATATAAGCTGGAATAAACTAAGTGTTTCTGCTCAATTAGACTCCTACACTGAAATTAAATAACATCTTGAATTAGAGTGCACAGTGACAGCAGCAGCCTTCATCATTTTTATATAAAAGCAACTGTGGTGCGTTTCAGCGTACTGACTCCGAGATTCACTAAATCTTGGAGTTGGTGTGCTTGTGAAACACTCGCAGCAGCCTAAGAAACATATAAAAGAAATAAAAGTGTTGTGTGTATGTGCATATGGCGTCGCAGACTTTAAGTCTTCAATTCATGCTGTGAAGGTTACTGAGTATCAGCAACCAGCATCAACAAATTAGTCCAACTATAAAAGTCCCTGAGTTGTTCATTTCTTGAGTATGTGAAGTATACAAGTCCAATGGACTTCAAGACTTTGCATAGACGTGAGTCCCGGACTGCCTGATCAATGATCAGCAGCAATAAAATAGGATCAGTAGCCCCTTAATTGAATTATAGCAGCAGGATAGCAACAGCCCCTAATCTGAGACAAAATTTTCATTGTATGCAAATCTTTTTTGCAAATATTTGACCATTATCTGGTCTGCTATATGCTTGCATGTACTCTTAGTCTCCACTACTCAAAAATACATATCACATAAATCAAATGGACTTCACATGGTGGCAGTGGCTCGGGTTCGATGAAAGATATATGCATTATGCATTATGGTGTGTTAATTATATGCATTATGGCTATTATAAAACCGCTTATCGATGAAATGTTTATAATGATTTCCTTTCTGATTCACCTTCTAATGTCTCCCGATTCTTATTTAATTAGTCTCTGTATATGAATTGCAATGTTGTTACGGACTTAGCTTCAATGAATAAAAATAATTATTGGATACCAAACGGTCCATAAACAATATTAATTGAATTTTAGTTTATTTATTTCTCGAGTAAATTACTCTAACTTCATTCACATGTCTATGAAAATATGACAATAATGATTAGTCTATGCAAGTGATAATCGAAGTTTTTTTCATGTTGAAAATAAGTAAACACTGAAACAGGAATGTGCAGTCATTTTAAGTCTGTGTGTTTGTGTCTTCTGTGCTCCAACACTTGTAATCTCTTGGTGTGTAGTTACAAATCAATAGCAGCCTTCAACCTTATTATTTGCACATATAAGCTAGAAAAAAGTAAGTGTTTCTGCTCAATTAGACTCCTACACTGAATTTAAATAACAACATCTTCAATTAGAGTGCACAGTAACAGCAGCAGCCTTCATCATTTTTATATAAAAGCAACTGTTGTGCGTTTCAGCGTACTGACTCCGAGATTCACTAAAGCTTGGAGTTGGTGTGCCTGTGAAACACTCACAGCAGCCTAAGAAACATATAAAAGGATAAAAACTTTTGTGTGTATGTGCATATGGTGTCTCACACTCTAAGTCTTCAATTGATGCTGTGAAGGTTACTGAGTATCAGCAACCAGCATCAACAAATTAGTCCAACTATAAAAGTCCCTGACTTGTTCATTTCTTGATCATGTGAAGTATACAAGTCCAATGGACTTCAAGACTTTGCATAGACGTGAGTCCCGGACTGCCTGATCAATGATCAGCAGCAATAAAATAGGATTACTAGCCCCTTAATTGAATTATAACAGCAGGATAGAAACAGCCCCTAATCCGAAACAAAATTTTCATTGTATGCAAATCTTTTTTGCAAATATTTGACCATTATCTGGTGTGCTATATGCTTGCATGTACTCTTAGTCTCCACTACTCAAAAATATATTGAACGTATTTTCCATTTTAATTACAATTTTTGTATTATAAATATACTTGCAAACACCCTTTTTGCTCCTTTTGTCATTGATAAATACCGAAATTCTCACCTGGTCTGTGCTGAGAATCCGCCTCTAGCTTCTTCAATTCCATCGTTTTCTTTGCATAAAATTCAACGCGACGTCGGACTTTGATACCTTTATATCTTGTGTTCAATTTTAAGCATGTTTACTTTGTTATTGTCTTTTATTTGTGTATTTCGATCATCCCGCACTACATGTACTCCTTTTCTTCTTCTTTTATTGCACCATTGTAGCACTATGTCACAAGCAGAAAGTTCGAACACTGCTGCGAGTACCATTATGTCGCAAACTGAGAGTTCAACCACTACTGAGGGTAACAAGTGAGTCTCTTATTCATCATGTGTTCTTATACTAAAGCTGTATATTTCAAGTTGTATGTTTTGCCTACTTTACGACCCATTTTCATTCGTCATTTGTAGCTTTCCACCCCCTGGACGGCCATGCATGACTCGAAAAATTGATCGTTTGGCTTCCTTAAGCCCGTATCAACAATACTGGACAGTCAAGGTTCTTGTCAAATCAAAAAGAAATATGCGAACTTACAAAAATGCAAGGGGAGAGGGTTGCTTTTTTTCGGTGGAATTAATGGATGAGTTTGTGAGTGTCTAGATTTCCCTTCTATATGTTTTCACTTTTTTTCCCAATCAAGTCTATTATGATGCTTACCATTCTTCGGATTCGACATTGCAGGGTACTGAAATCCAAGCAACAATGTTTAACGACACTGCTAACAAATTCTATGACACATTTCAATTGGGAAAGGTCTATTTCATATCCAAAGGAACCTTAAAACATGCTAATAAGCAGTATGCGACTGTCGATAATGCATACGAGATGACGTTGAATGAAAGATCTGAGGTGGAGGAAGCAACCGATGAAAACATGCCTTTGCCCAAAACATTATTCAATTTTGTTCGAATCAATCAACTGGAAGCCTATGTCGCTCAAAAGAAGCTTGTTGGTAATATTATTTATAAACATGTACTTGTGATTTAATTTGTTAAAATTCAGACTTGTTGCTTGCAGATGTTGTAGCCGTTGTGCAACATGTATCACCAACAACTTGCATTAGAAGGAAGGCGGATGGTGAGATCGTACCAAAGCGGGATATAACAATTGCTGATGATTCGTATGCTACTTTAGTTAATTGAATTTATTCCTTTTTTTGGGTAAATCCTATGTTTAGACACCCATTTATTTTCATTCAGGGAGAAGACTGTTGAAGTGTCGTTATGGAATGACCACGCAACTGTTTTGGGCGAAAAACTATCGACTATGATTTCTACAAACCCAGTAGTTGCATTCAAATCATTGCGGGTGGCAGAATATCGAGGTACCACGTTTTATATTTATCTTTTTGTTGCATTAATACCACATAGCATGACACAACTGCTTCTTTTGGACTGTCACTGGTCACGTAACCTTGGTCATGTTAAATGCCATAACTTGATCGAGGTAGTTGACCCAACAATGGATCTATAATATGTTGTATATAGGCAATATGCGTTATGTAAACAGGTCAATTACAACCCATATCAGAATTTCACATGACAGCAAAAAAATTATAAGTAGTAACTGCAAATCGTATAAGAATTTATTTCCTTACAAACAAATAACCTTGCACATTCCGGGCTGAATTGTAAATGACAATTTATCTTTTCCCCTCCACATGTGTTGCAACTCACCTAATTTCTTTTCTCCATTGTAATATGGACAGGGTCGTAACCACATATGTAGGTTTTATTAACTTATTTGCTTATTCCTGTGTTTCTCTATAGGTGTGTATTTGTCAACCTTGTCTCAGACAGTTGTAGATATAAACCCAGACTTAGCTCAAACTGATCGGCTACGATTATGGTAACATGATTCCTGTCTTTACATGAACTTCACTTTTGTACAATACCTTGATGCTGAATGCACGACATATACATGTATCTCATATGTGTACATCTTTCAAAGGTATGAAAGTGATGGTAAGGCATCACCAATGACTAGCATCAGTTGTACTAAAAGCCCTTTGATCAAGACTGATTCTGAATGCATGAAATATGAACGTGTCACACTTTCCGAAATCACTAGCGACCCATCATTGGGATCAGACAAGGTATAACATTTATTAAACCAATATGCATAGAGCTTAAAGACAAATACTCTCCTTTACTAAATTTACATATTTTACTCGGCCATGTGCTTGCTTTATTAGCCATCCTTATATATATATATATATATATATATATATATATATATATATATATATATATATATATATATATATATATATATATATATATATATATATATATATATATATATATATATATATATATATGTATATATATATATCTATTACTATATATATATAAATACCTTTGTCGCATCTTACTACTTTACGATATACCTCCTCATGTATATTTTGAACTAATTTTGTTAATTCTGTTGTTAGCCTGTATCGTTTACCATACGAGCATGTATGACCCATATTAACATGGACCAAACACTATCATATCGGGCATGCAAGACCTGCATGAAGAAACTTAGCAATGATACCGACTCTGGTTATTGGTGTTCGAAGTGCCAGATGAAACGAGATGAGTTCGACCAGCGGTTTGATATCAATACCATCTCATTGTTTTTTCTTGTACGTATGTCACTTTAACATTTGTTTAATTTGACATCTTTTGTATATGTTGATTTCCAGGTATATTTTGTTTGTAAAATTTGCTGATGTTAGTGGGTACGCGTGGATAACCGTATTCAATGAGGCGGCTGAAAAGTTGTTGGGTTGCTCGGCTAATGAGCTTGACAATATGAGATCAGAGGTACTGTGTCAACTAATTATTTTCTATTGCTTATATGTAGTATTGATCCATTCTTATGAAACTTCAACTGCGCATCTCAACCTTTGCAAATTCTTTTGTCATTTAATCTGTTTTCTAGGGAGACGGTGCTAAATTTCATTCTCAGTTGAAACGAGCCACATGGGTGCCATATTGTTTGACAGTTAGTGTTGCACCACATGAGTTCAACAACACAAAACGACAAAGGATTACCATCAAAGACATTGCACGTGTTGAATATGAAGCCGAAGCAAAACTGTTGTTGGAAGAGATACGTGCAAAAAATGGATGACTTTCGCAGCCTTCCGTTGAAATTAATAACTATAGTTAATGGTCTATGTGATAGTTGTTTCAAACCTCTTTAAGTTTGCGTCTACTTAACTTGCAGCCACTATTACTTACTTAATATGTATGTGTGTTTGTATTTGCTCACCTTTCTTGCTTCCTGTAATACATTGCCAGCTATGAATGTTTTATATTGTTTTATTTTGAGCTCTTGAGCATTCAAGTACCATGTCATCTTATGCATTATCGACTGCTACTTTGCATTGATTTATGTTTCATTAGTAGTACTTTGTGTGGGTCTCATTTATGGATTTTATAAAAAACAACCAAACATCTTAATTGTAATTTTTATCGGTCCTGCTTTTGAGATTAATTAGTTGGCGAAAATATTGAACTTACTATTTTCAAATGTTTTTAAAAACACAAGTGATTTTTAATTCAATCTTTTGTCTTCAACATTTACGAAATGAACTTGTTAATTGGTTTTTGTTATTTTTATTGGCTAAAAATTTGTGTGGGATACACATAATTCTTAAGACCGCAGTACATTCCTATGATAACGACATGCAGTCCCTCCAAAAATCCATTTAAGCCAACTTCGATCGCGTAACATAATCTTTAAGCATACTAGAATTGAATTTAACTTTTTAATTCTGATGAAACTATATTATAATATAAAATGACACTAATGTTCCTCTCAAATTTTGAATACAAATAGGTTTCATGGAAGTACACAATATCAGTACATCACTTTTACATTTTTTTTTATTAAAGTATACTAAACATGCATTAACATAAGTTTTTTTGAATACCAATACGACATTTTTTTATAACTTTTAATAATTTCACTAACGTTTGAATACAAAGTATATTTGATTACGATGTTCTTTTGTAGTTAATAAAATAATTATTGGATAGTAATATGGACAATAAAAATATTAATTGAATTTTAGTTTATTTATTTGTCGAGTAAATTTTTCTAACTTCATTCACATGTCTATGAAAATATGACAATAATGATTAGTCTATGCAAGTGATAATCGAAGTTTTTTTCATGTTGAAAATAAGTAAACAATGAAACAGGAATGTGCAGTCATTTTAAGTTTGTGTGTTTGTGTCTTCTGTGCTCCAACATTTGTAATCTCTTGGTGTGTAGTTACAAATCAATAGCAGCCTTCAACCTTATTATTTGCACATATAAGCTAGAAAAAAGTAAGTGTTTCTGCTCAATTAGACTCCTACATTGAACTTAAATAACAACATCTTTAATTACAGGGCACAGTAATAGCAGCAGCCTTCATCATTTTTATGTTTTTAGTTAATAATATTTGAAGTTTTTGGTACGTTTTAGTTTATTTAATAAACTTTGAAGTGTTTAACTATCTTTCACTAACTTTTTAGTAACAAAAAATGTTTGGATGACTTTTTAGTTAAAAAAAAAGTGTTTCATGAAATTTAAAAAGGATATATTAGCAACCGGTCCAAATTGGTTTGACTGGTTTTCCCAACCCGAAATGGTTACAAACCGGCCCCAACCGGTTGGCTTACGTTTCAGTTTTTCCCTCCTCCAAACCGGTTTCAACCGTAACCGGTTATTGGCCCAAACCGGTTGTTGACTTTTGATCCAAACCGGGTCGTTTTGCAAACCGAAACTCAATACATGTTTTCCCCACCTCTAATCTGCATACTTTATTTATGATGTCTTTAACAAAAGATATGACTTTATTAACCATTACTATTTTTCTGACCATACAAAACGATTT
The DNA here is from genome assembly GCA_020465985.1 of Centrapalus pauciflorus. Classification (NCBI taxonomy): domain Eukaryota; kingdom Viridiplantae; phylum Streptophyta; class Magnoliopsida; order Asterales; family Asteraceae; genus Centrapalus; species Centrapalus pauciflorus. The sequence goes on from JAANYP010002665.1 coordinate 11,245, forward strand.
TTATTTTGTTTTTAAGTTTTATGTTTTTAGTTAATAAAATTTGAACTTATTTGTACGTTTTAGTTTATTTAATAAACTTTGAAGTGTTTATGTATGTTTGAATAAGTTTTTCGTAACAACAAATGTTTTAAAACTCTTTTTAGTTTAAAAAAAAGACTTTTATGAAATTTAAAAAACAAATATTAAAAATCGGTCCAAACTGGTTTGACTGGTTTTCTCACCCCGAACTGGTCACACGTACCCAACCGTTTGGATTAGGTTTGAGTTTTTCCGTCCTCCAAACCGGTTTCAACCCTAACCGGTTTTTTTCCCAAACCGGTTCTTGACTTCTGATTCAAACCGGGTAGGTTTGCAAACCCAAACTCAATACATGTTTTCTCCACCTCTAATCTGCATACTTTATTTATGATGTCTTGAACAAAAGATATGACTTTCCTAACCATTATTTCTCTGACCATACAAAACAATTTTTATTTTATATGTGTATATGACCTATCTTACTTTTATGTTTCTCTTACACAATCACTCCTTACATCTTTTGATTTTTAAATTTTACTTATGTTTTTTTTTATCGGATTTTACATTTTCCTTTTGCAACGGCAATACGATATTACTGATATTTTTTTCTTAAATATTTCATTTTCATCATATTTATTCCCTTTTGAAAAATATAATAATAATATTATTATTATAATTCTTTTCTTTAATATTTCAGTTTTTAACATATTTATACTCCATTTATAAACTACACCTTCCACCTTCCCCTCACCTCTTATAACCTCCACTCCAACGTTTTACAAACTCTCATGCTACAACTGGTTTTAAAAACTCTCACAATCCTCTCTTCTATTTCTGATGATTCTACCGACGTTTTATGATTTGCTCTGCTTCAACTCTCAGGTAAAATACAACCCTCGTGTATAAATTTTTCCAGAACAGAAGCTTCCAGTTCAATGTATTTACAGGTACGTGCATTATATATTTACCTTCTCCTTTTGAATACCACGTACTTCTTACTGTTATGGATTCTGTTTTGATTTCCATTGCGACAGAAGATACCCCTCTTATGATCCGATTCACTTCTGATTTGATTTTCCTTGCGACGTAACACGCTTTCTGGTATGTTTCTAATTTTCCGATTCCCTTTTCTTCTATTCTTCTTTTGTGTGATGTCTCTGGGTTTTCTTCATAATACGTGTTAGTGATTGATGTGGGTTTTTTCCTTAACAAATAACAATAACAATATGTTCAATTTATTTGATTTCTTCAATACAATTGTTTTAGTCAATTTTGTCTTTCATTTCTAACATGCACATCAACCGTTCGCTGAAATGCTTATAATGATCTCCTTCTTGCCTCGCCTTCTAATAGTCCCTGAATCTGTTTTTCTAACTGATTTTGTGTGCTGCTGTCTGATTATCGTGTCTGATTAAGGTCCTCATCATAACTTCTTACTTCATCTTCAGCTGATTCAAAGCAAAAAATAAATCAGTATCCAACGCATTTGGCACTCAAAACTTGATTATTATGGTTTACTTAAAAGGGAAAAAAGGTTTATTTCTGTATGTTGGCTAATGCAGAGCAGTGTATAAGCATGGATTGTTGGTATTAACATTGTTATTTCAATTTGCTAAATTATTTATCACACTTTGGCAATAATCCGGAATTCATTGTTATTAAATATGCTCATATGATTCTTCAATTTCCATGCTGTCGCCACTCTGTTATGTCTTCTAATTTGGTTTGAATTCAACAGCTTCACGCTACACTTCAAATCAACAACGGATATCCACTTCACAAGTAAGTGTCTTTAACCTTTGATGCATTTTATGTAATCTATGTTGCGATTCCTTAGTACATGACATGTACTTTTAATTTTCTTGGTTTGATTGAATCTAAAACATCATATTGGAAATATTAATGAATCACCGTAATAGCATAAAAACATGATGATGATGGTTCCATTCTATACCTGCTTGCTGTTTATGTTTGTTTTGCTTGTTTTACGTATTGTGGTACTTTATTTGGTTTAACGAAATAAGCACCTTATGTTTCACCGTTCTGTAACTGAGAGAAGTCGAGCACATGCTAGACTTGTCTGTTCCAACTACATCAGAAAATTTAGCCAATCTAACAGTCTCTGGTTTGTTCATCTTACGCTTGCTGCTGAGTTTGGCACATACTTTAGAAGAGTCCATTTCAGAAACAGGCACATGGACAGAGGTGAATTGTGTACTCTTCTGTGGTCAATAGAAAAAACATGTTCAGTATTTTTGACCAACTTGGGGGAAAAAGTTTGAAATATACGTATTCTCACTAACATCCGAGTTGCATCTACAATACCATCAACAGTAGTTCTTTTTACCATTTGTGACAACTAAATGTTACGATAAACTTACATGAACTGGCACTCAATCACCAGTCACCACACAGTGACAATACAAAGAAAAAAAGATAACGGCACATACAAAACCAGAAAACGTGTACCAATCATATATTAAATCTTTTACTGGAATAGCTACATATACAATACCCGAACCCAGCTTATAACTGACACTTCTTCCCCTCACCTCTTATAACCTCCACTCCTACCTTCGTACATGCTACAACTGGTTTTACAAACTCTCACAATCCTCTCTTCTATTATTGATGATTCTACCAACGTTTTATGATTTGCTCTGCTTCAACTCTCAGGTAAAATACAACCCTCGTGTATAAAGTTTTCCAGAACAGAAGCTTCCAGTTGATTGTTTTTTCAGGTACGTGCATTACATATTTACCTTCTCCTTTTAAATACCATGTTCCTCTTATTCTTGATGGATTATGTTTTCATTTCCATTGCGACAGAAGATACCCCTCCTTTTAAATACCCATACGTATTTCCAATGTACATCGATTACTTATTATACACACGAAAACTTTTCGGTAGTGGTTGTCTAACTCTTAAGCTACCATTTCCCATATACTAAACTAATTGAGATACAAATTTTATTTAGTTACGATCCCACCTATATGCATGAGCAGAAAGTTTAATGCTTGTTGCTTCTTGGTGATTAGTGTAAGGATCAATGGATGCTATAGTGTACTCTCATATTTATCTTTTTGGTTTCAAATATATTTCCCTAAATTGAAAATGTGTTGTTTAAACTTTTTTGGTGATTGTTCCTTTTTCAAAACATTATGCTCGTAAGTATTTGAACTGCTTTATCCCTATTGTCTATGCTGGTTTTTTTTCTTCAAATTTTCAAGTCTATAATCAGGCTTTGTCTGATTTAGAGCTGGTGCACGCGACAAATCAATTATTTGTGTCAATTAGGCAAGAGAAATATAAGACAACCGTAATTCTGCTCTTTTTTTTTAGATATATAGTGTCTTAAATATTGAAGCCATAGCTACTAAATTATCACGGAAATTTTGTCAAAGTGAAATTTTCAGTCTGTTATGTAACAGTCGATGGTCCAGGAGGAGGTTGAAGCCCGATTTTGTAAGACCTGATCGTTGACTTTAGGTTGGTCTCAAACTCTAAATTATCTAACTTGTGATGTATGCATTCAGTTTATGTATACACACTATATTTTGTAAGTTTTTCGACTATTACTACTTTTTTTTTTACTTTTGTAATTTAGGGGTGATATTTGTAGATGGATTGGCACCAACACCTATAATTGCAATGCAATCCTGCTTCACCACTACTTTTTTGCCTGTTTATTGTTATAATTAATGGTAAAATCTCCTTCGGGACCTTGTTAGATTTAATTTACACATTATGAAAACTAGGCCATGACCTCTATTGTGAAAGAAGGCATTCTCTTTTGTCTTTCATTTCTAACATGCACATCAACCGTTCGCTGAAATGCTTATAATGATCTCCTTCTTGCCTCGCCTTCTAATAGTCCCTGAATCTGTTTTTCTAACTGATTTTGTGTGCTGCTGTCTGATTAACGTGTCTGATTAAGGTCCTCATCATAACTTCTTACTTCATCTTCACCTGATTCAAAGCAAAAAATAAATCAGTATCCAACGCATTTGGCACTTGAAAGTTGATTATTATGGTTTACTTAAAAGGGATTAAAAGGTTTATTTCTGTATGTTGGCTAATGCAGAGCAGTGTATAAGCATGGATTGTTGGTATTAACATTGTTATTTCAATTGCTAAATTATTTATCACACTTTGGCAACAATCCGGAATTCATTGTTATTAAATATGCTCATCTGATTCTTCAATTTCCATGCTGTCGCCACTCTGTTATGTCTTCTAATTTGGTTTGAATTCAACAGCTTCACGCTACACTTCAAACCAACAACGGATATCCACTTCACAAGTAAGTGTCTTTCCCCTTTAATGCATTTTATGTAATCTATGTTGCGATTCCTTAGTACATGACATGTACTTTTAATTTTCTTGGTTTGATTGAATCTAAAACATCATATTGGAAATATTAATGAATCACCGTAATAGCATAAAAACATGATGATGATGGTTCCATTCTATACCTGCTTGCTGTTTATGTTTGTTTTGCTTGTTTTACGTATTGTGGTACTTTATTTGGTTTAACGAAATAAGCACCTTATGTTTGACCGTTCTGTAACTGAGAGAAGTCGAGCACATGCTAGACTTGTCTGTTCCAACTACATCAGAAAATTTAGCCAATCTAACAGTCTCTGGTTTGTTCATCTTACGCTTGCTGCTGAGTTTGGCACATACTTTAGAAGAGTCCATTTCAGAAACAGGCACATTGGACAGAGGTGAATCGTGTACTCTTCTGTGGTCAGTAGAAAAAACATGTTCAGTATTTTTGACCAACTTGGGGGAAAAAGTCTGAAATATACGTATTCTCACTAACATCTGAGTTGCATCTACAATACCATCAACAGTAGTTTTTTTTACCATTTGTGACAAGTACATTTTACGATAAACTTACATGAACTGGCACTCAATCACCAGTCACCACACAGTGACACTACAAAGAAAAAAAGATAACGGCACATACAAAACCAGAAAACGTGTACCAATCATATATTAAATCTTTTACTGGAATAGCTACATATACAATACCCGAACCCAGCTTATAAGTGACACTTCTTCCCCTCACCTCTTATAACCTCCACTCCTACCTTCGTACATGCTACAACTGGTTTTACAAATCGAGCACAAGACGCGCTGAGAGGAGGGAGCGAGGGGCTCAAAGGGGGAGGAGGGATCCTGGTCGCTGGCCATAACGAGCAGGGAAAAGACTAACCACGCGGGGAAAAGGGGGCATAGAAACAGAAGCGGCCAGTGTGTATCGGGTGGGGCAGGGTGACGCTGCATGGAACATAGTGAACGGCTGCAGGGGAATAGACCAGGTTTATAGGCGGATAGGTCGTGAGTGGATGGATGTGTCATGGACATGCGACAGAGAGACCCCGAAGGGGTTGGGTGGGGGGATAGGGGGGTTTTTGTTGGGGGTGGGGGTTGTTTCCTTGGGGTGGCGGGGTTTGGGTTGGGGGTGGGGAGGGGTGGGGGGTTGTTTTATGTGTGGGGGAGGTGGTTTGTTTTGTGCGGGGGGGTGGGTGTTTGCTTGGGTTTGTGCGGGCGGGGTGGGGGGTTGGTTGTGGGGGTTGTGGGGTTTGGTGTGGTGTGTTGTGGTTAATGGGTTTTTTTAGTGTTTTTTTTTTTTTTTTTTTTTTTTTTTTATTTTTTTTTTTAATTTTTTCTTTTTTTTTTTTTGTTTTTTTTTTGTTTTTTTTGTTTTTTTTATTTTTTTTTTTTTTTTTTTTTTTTTTTTTTTTTTTTTTTTTTTTTTTTTTTTTTTTTTTTTTTTTTTTTTTTTTTTTAAATACCCATACGTATTTCCAATGTACATCGATTACTTATTATACACACGAAAACTTTTCGGTAGTGGTTGTCTAACTCTTAAGCTACCATTTCCCATATACTAAACTAATTGAGATACAAATTTTATTTAGTTACGATCCCACCTATATGCATGAGCAGAAAGTTTAATGCTTGTTGCTTCTTGGTGATTAGTGTAAGGATCAATGGATGCTATAGTGTACTCTCATATTTATCTTTTTGGTTTCAAATATATTTCCCTAAATTGAAAATGTGTTGTTTAAACTTTTTTGGTGATTGTTCCTTTTTCAAAACAATATGCTCGTAAGTATTTGAACTGCTTTATCCCTATTGTCTATGCTGGTTTTTTTTCTTCAAATTTTCAAGTCTATAATCAGGCTTTGTCTGATTTAGAGCTGGTGCACGCGACAAATCAATTATTTGTGTCAATTAGGCAAGAGAAATATAAGACAACCGTAATTCTGCTCTTTTTTTTAGATATATAGTGTCTTAAATATTGAAGCCATAGCTA